>LQNS02277216.1:2901612-2927982 GCA_001587735.2 Parhyale hawaiensis | reverse complement strand
GTATGGGGCCTGCCCGTGTAGTATGGGGCCTGCCCGTGTAGTATGGGGCCTGCCCGTGTAGTATGGGGCCTGCCCGTGTAGTATGGGGCCTGCCCGTGTAGTATGGGGCCTGCCCGTGTACTATGCGGCCTGCCCGTGTAGTATGGGGCCTGCCCGTGTACTATGCGGCCTGCCCGTGTCCCATGGGGCTTGCCCGTGTAGTATGCGGCCTTCCCGTGTAGTAGCATTGCGACTTTCCCGAGATTGTGATGTAATGTGTGCTTGCCAGCTTGGTTGGGCAGCAAATCTGGCTAAACCGAACCTAGCCTAACTTATCTAACCTAGCGCAGAGTTTGAGGCGAGCTTCCTACTATACGGGGACAGATTGTATTTCATTGCATGTTTGCCCTTACATTTACAAGTTCGCTGCTGCAACTCTGTTCTGGTGTGCCTATATTCTTACTACTAGTTCACCAGTGAGGGGACATCAATTGAGTCACTGTCAGATTTACATACTATCCTATGTTATTGGAAGCAGAGGCGCGCCCTTGGCAGGAACCCAATAAGCGACCTTAGCCTTAGCTAGGCCCTTGGGACCAACTTCTATCGTACCCACTTTTCTTCCATTTTCGTGCTCCTACTACTGATGCTTTGTACTTTGCTTCCTCTTCTTTCCCGACTTCTTCATGCAGTTTGGGAACTGCGTAGTGCATTGATCCCAGCTTGGTCACACTACATGTCCCTTGTTCTTCCTCTCCCGAATTTTACGGTAGCTTGGAAGAGTTTGACTGACTTCTAAAATTGTAATTCTAATGGGTTCATCTAATAAAATATGCCTGCTATTTTTATTATTTGTTTACATGTGATGTATAAAATTGAGCATCAACTGTACACACATATGGACCATCTACTTGAAATGGTGAATTTTCTGAGAATGAAATAAAAACACGCTTGTTTTTTTCAATAGCTAATGCCCGTATCTGGAGATATCGCCAATAGCGAATAGATAAATGGGCAAAAGACGTTTCCGCTGACCTTTAACACACATGCTGTCACTGAAAAATTATAATTGAACTATTCTACCCAGCTAGCCAAAATGGCGGCAAGTAAATTGTTGCAATGGAACGATTTCATAGTTCATGTTTGCTATCGTGATGTTCTAATGCTATATTATTCCTTGCTCCCTCCCCTCTTTTGGTACTTCCCCGTGGTCGAGTGTTGAAGCTTACTGGCTCCCAAGTCAGACATTTTAATCCCAAGCCAGAGAGGAAAACGTGCCGCTCGGTAATGCAGCGCCAACATTTCTGCTGTTCATTGTCTACTGGGGGATGTCACGTCACTGCCCTGTGCAAAATTTGGGGTGCTTGTAATGAGCCCTGCCTCCTTGATACCATAGCTCAGCCGTTATGTGTGGTCGACTGCAGCCGCGTATCCCTTTGGAGTATAGAGGGGATTGATCTGCTGCGCGCGCGATCCAACTCTTGCGGGCTTCATTTTTGGTGGGAGTGCAGTGAAGGGGCCACTTTAATTTCACTGCATCTCGTACCTTAATCACAGAAAATTTTTAGCTAACGGTTGAATTTTTTCCCACAGCAAGTGCACATTCGAGACGCTGATATCTGCAGTCAAGAGGCGCGGGTGGACCAGATCCGGAACAGACTAGAGCAAGCCATTCGCCAAATAACTGACACCGCCACCCCTAGAAACTCCTGAGATCGTGATGGTTGTTGTTAACCTCTTAATTACCGAGCACTGTTGTTTTGCTAAGGAGGCCTTCTGCCATCCAGCCGTGGACGTGGTAGCAAGCGCTGGTTCGAAAACAATGAAGTATGGTAGGGCTGTATTGTGAGGACCGTTGCTTCAAAGGATGCACCACAAGAGAGTTTGGTCTCGGACGTGTTCGTAAATGGCTGTGTGAGGCTTGGGTTCCAACTGTATTATAATCGCCTGTAGCCAAGCGAAAGCGAGGATCTTTCGGCAACAGTATGGTGTGTGTGCATGTGTCTGCATTCCACGCTACCGGGAACTTCATTTGGGGCTGCTGAGACTCCATGCATATCCGAAGTGTTGCCTGAGGGTTTGGTATGCTACGGGTTGTGGGATTCCGGCGAGGATTATAATCCTATTTGTACATAGGTTTTGTATTTTGTCTAGGTTAGTTACGTTGTAATTACTATTAGTAGCAAGCGTATTCTGACGTACCGATGGGCTCGCAAGGCCTCGTTAAAAATTTTACTTTAATAGAACACATCTGAGTTCGACTCAACTTCTAAGCTATATTATATAAAATTGGATCGCTGTTTATAGTCTTCGTTTCCGATACGGCGGGAAAACATTATAATAATAATAATAATTTTACTTTATCGCGTCGTAACCCTTTCGGTACGAAAACTCTGCTCTTGCTAAAAGGTTCTAATAGAAGTTCAAAGAGGACATTCCCTTTGTAGTCACTTGAGCTCAACGCCAGCGTAGTTCAGTCGTAAATAAAATACAAGCACTGACTTCAGACTGGTTCTTGAATACGTTGTCTAAATTTCCAGAGCGAGGAAACAATGCGCTGGTTTTAATAAAAATTTTGATGCGGCATCTAGAGATGCCGTCAGTACCGAAAGTGTTACTTTTAGGGCCTATCTCGTAGAAAATGCCTGTTTATCGTTGTAAATGACTGTCTGTTAAGATAATTCCCTTGCCTTTATCGGGCTTAGAAACTATGATATCCCATTGGAAGCCAGCGTTTGTAACTGTAAAATATCGCCCTTAGTAAACACTGCGTTGTCTTCCAATAGGGGTATCATTGCTCACTGTCTTATCAATATACTTACAGTATTATATTCGATAAGAACCTCTTTGTTTAAGTCCTTTATAGCCGACTGGAAGTTTGGATTGTTGAGTATTACTTCAATAGTAGTATCAGTGATATAGGGTTAGGTTCAGCCGAATGTGACTATCTCTCACAAAAATTTTCATCTCGGCATTTCTGCCGGAAGGTTTCAAGGTGGACGAGAACTCGTAGAAATCCTTTAAGTTTAAAGTTTGGCCAAAGCGCTATTATTGTCAGGAACATTAGGCGGAGAGGCGGAGGAGAAAGAAAATACCTACACCGTTGCGAACTCTATTGTTGTTGTACTTACGTAGGGGAAGGCTCCGGAGGGGGTCCAACGTGTGGCGGAAGGTATGAAATAGATGGTAGAGAGCACAAGAAATCAGATACAGGCAGAGGACTGTCCCATAGAGAGGTGGGAAGGAGGGTGGTGGGGTGGGGAACACTCGAATAAGTGGTTCACGGTGTGGGGCCCGCGGTGGCATTCGGGGCAGGAGTCTGAGTCCGGCAGGCCGACCCTGTGGCGGTAAGACGGAAGGGCAGAGCAAAAACCTGAACGTAACTACGACAGGGTGGAGCAGGCCGCTCGTGAGAGGACCGCCTCATCGCATGAGATCTCCGGTGGGGCTGTGCCTAAAACCCTGTTTACAGGGAGGCGGCCTAGGGAAGATTGCACGGCAGACCGATGGAGGGAGGAAATCGCTGAGCGGTACTCTTCAGAAGGCATGATGGTGTCTGTAAGGAAATGGTTGATGTCGGATTGGAACTTGGTAGCTAAGTTGTGGCGGCTGAGACGGGGGGCCAGCCTGTGCAGTGACAACAGAGTGGGCTGGGTGCTCGGGACGAAGGGCGGAAAAGTATTGACGGCACTGGAGGTCGAGAGATTGGTCGACCCTCAGGAGTATGGACTCGGAGGCGAAGGCAAGCGGTCGCTGTGCGGAAAGCGGCGTTATAAACCTTCTGCAGCTTGCGAACCGCGGTTTGGCAAGCTCCAGGATACCAGACTGGAGCAGCGCAGGTGAAGAGGGGTCGGATGAATGTCTTATATGTAGGGTCTCCTTGCACTGGCCCCAGCGTGTGCCAGCCAGGGCCTTGAGCAATCTAAGGCTGTTGGAGGCTCGAGCAGCTGTGGAAGCGATGTGCGGTGTAAAAATTATGTGTGTGTGTGTCAAATGTGACGCCGAGGATCTTGGGGCGGCGCTCCAGAGGCAGAGCAGTGTCGTCAACAGTGGTACCAGGGTCGAGTGTACTCTGGTGGGTGTCGGTCGTCCATAGTGTTGAATTGGATGTAGAGGTTGATATGGTAAGGCCCTTAGCAGCTGCCCAATTGCTGATTAAGTCAGAGTGATCCGACAGAGCGGTGAGAGGGTTGCGATGGGACGCCACGACAGTGAAATCGTCGGCATATGATATTACAGAGGGGCAACAGAGCTGGTCCCGAGGAATGGGGAACTCAGAGACGTAGAGGTTGAAAAGGGAGGGTGAGACGACCGAACCCTCAGGAACCCTTACCTTTACAGCCCGGAATTGAGAACGAAAGCCGTTCCCACCCGATGCCTGTGCGTCTTCGTCCGCGGGTGGACTCTGCGGGGACTCTATGAGCAGCTGCTCTGCGGATCAACCGCACGCACTCATCGTGGGAAGAGGAAGAGGGGTTTCGCGGGCCGTTGTGGCATACGTTCACCCTCTCTCGCTGTCGCCTCCCGCTTGTCTTTCTTGCGAACACTTCAACAGCGACTGCGGACAGATGCAACGTCCTCTGTGGTCACTCAGGCTGTTTCTTGGAAGCGTGAGGCCCATAAATATTCTGACAGAGGTCCTCCAAAGTTAACTGAGGTGAAGTATATTTAACCCAGCAACGCAGTAAACCTGCACTGGTGACTACTGCCGCAAGGTGTATACAGGATGCTAAAAATCATAAAATGTGCTAAAAATGGGCAAGATGCTAAAAAGTGCTTAACTCAAGTGAAAAGTGCTAAAAAAAAAAGAAAAACATTGTGCTTGTGTCATTTGTAGCCATTTCTGTGGTCGTTCTTTCAGAATAACTGCTCTAACACGATCGATATAAATTGAGAAAGAAAAATATGTAGCTATGTATCGAATTATAGCTACCTACTTGGGACGGTAGTACTTGGCATACAGGTATTTGGCCTTAAAAAGCATTGTATTGTATAGCTACTTATCTCTCAAATTAAAATTAAAAAAAGTGCTAAAATTTCCTCTCTAGAAGTGTTAAAAAGCCTAAAAAATGCTGAATAGGAAATAGACAATCTAATAGAGACCTTGTTCCAAAATTTTTTGCAGGCACTGCTCATATGCAGTGGCGACTCGCGGGTACTACAGCGGGGTACTACGCTGGTCCCCACCAGGAAATTGGTAATTCTTCGTTAAACTGCTGAATGGCTTCAGCCATTGCTATACCGTAATGTTCGGAGCCATTATCAAGTACAACTTTAATGATAAGGAACTGTATAGTGTACACCACCACCACCACTCCTTCAGTAGCCACGAGTTGACTTGGGGAACGTCACCTAGACTACGTGCGAAGACTCATAAAGTGTGAGACGCCGCTGTGCTTATTATTATTATTATTATATTGAGTAGTTTAAGTCTCCGTCTCCACAGCAACGGCGATCTAACAGAGGAAGAAGCAAGGGACACATAGTGTGACGATAGACACATGGAACCCACGCACGAGGGTGTTCCCACACAGGATCAACGCGCATGAGAACAGCAAGTCGGGAAAGAAGAGTAAGAACAGATTGAAGAAAGATCAGTACGAGTAAAAGATGGGAAGGAAGCCAAGTGGGCACGAAAGACAGCCGTCCCGAAGGCCTAGCTAATGGCTAAGGTAACCTACACAAACCTCCTGTGGGCGCTACTCCCCATAACATAGGATGGGTGAACCTAACTAACCTAACCCTATGGCCCATCCTATGCCCCCTGAGGGGTCCGCCGCTGTGCTAAACAGTAGGGATGTTGAAAGCTAGATTTTGATTGGCGTTATGTACGCTAAACGCCACTACTTCACTAATGATTTCCCGAACGAGTGATTAAATGTAATGTTCAGGCACAACCACGGTGTTTCAAAAGAGGAAAAGTTTAGGGGACATGAAGCAAGTATATTGAGAAAAATATGGAACCCTTGCACGAACGTGTTCCCACCCAGGAGCAACGCGCAAAGAAACAGCAGGAAAGGAAAACCGAGAAGGAACAAAATCAAGCGCCATTGTAGGAGCATACGCATGGAATGAAGCACAGTGGGCACGAAATCTAGTCATCCCTTAGGCCTAGCCAAGGCCTCCCAAAGTACAGGTCTGAATCTCTACATCACCAAGATGGTCCGATTGGTCCAGTCCCATGATAAATTATTAGTTGCAGTCTAATACTTTCGGCACCTAATCAGCATAGTTCGGGCTTATCTGAATAGAAAACTCTAATTATCGTAATATTTAACCTTTAAATAGTTGAAATAGACGTTTTCTATTCAGATATATTCGAAATATGCAGAGTGCAGATATTAAATTATCAGGCTGCGTCAAATAATTTTTCCGGGGAACTGTACGGAATCGGACCACTTTCAAGGCACAGACCCAGGCTTGTACTTTAGGAGGCCTTGGCCTAGCTCCCTATCCCTGTCATAATATTTTCCAGAACACTTCTGCATCGCAGGTTCACAAGGAAGGTGAGGACCAAGAAGGCGGTACGTATCATCGTATACTAAAATCGAACGTTTCGGGCATCCTACCCATCATCAGCAAAACTGTTGAGATAAAATATAAGAAATTTACTAACAAAGACTAAAGTTTAAAAGTAAAAATAGCAAGGAACACACATACAGGCTTTTGCCGCCACGGTAGCAGCATGCTTCTGTTCTCAGCTCTAACACTTTGTATCGCTCGCTCGTTCGATGCCCAGTCAGGCACGCGAGCTCTTTGCAGATCTTGGTGTGCTGACTCGGCAGTTGTGTGTGCATGCACGGCGCCGTGGCGGAACTGCCTTCCTCAGAAATGAGGAGGTGGGGGTCTCGGGTCATTTGTTCCTTCTGTCAACTTGGCGCCATAGTTCTTGGTGTACCGAGGTCGACTACAACTGCACTTACTCATCTGGGACCAGTTGGCCTATGGGTTTCCCAGGTGAGGGTGTGGTCTAAGTTGACTTTACCTTATAAATCGGAACACTGAATGACAGAAAAAAAAACTAACAGTTGATTATATGCAACGGGCACGCGCTTTGCGTTTGTTTGAGAGGAGGCTTTAACTTAAAAATGTACAGGGATTCTAAAATACGCAGATAAACAGATAAGGACTGCGTACCTAAAATGGAGAAATTGTCAAGACCGACTCGGACGCCACACCGTTCGGTATGCTGTCTCACCATGGAATGAGGAGGACTAACCAGCATGCTTCCGTACGAACGCTCCTTCCGCTGTGTTCACAAACTCAGGTCATTATAGTACGGCACAGTAGAACCAATGTACGTAGACCCACAGAGCGGGCAACAAAATTGATACACTACAGAGCTTAGAACTGCTTTAGGAGGCCTACCTTTGAATTTGAAAATTTGTACTTATATACTTTTCCGATAAGAAATTTATTTTTGTACTACTAAATCAATTTACGATAGGCTTTTTTTCCGAATTCAAGGACAGGCCTTCTAAAGCAGTTCTAAGCTCTGTCTTAGATTCGGGAATGGCGGACAATACTAATGGAATTATAATTAGGGCTAAGGTGATTTATGTGCTCCCCAGGGGCTTGTCACCCACCCCAGCATAGGATGGGTAGACCTAACTTACCAAACCCTACAGTCCCCAGCGGCTTATGACCTAAAACGTCCAGCGATTCCCGCAAATCAACTCCATGACTTGAAATTGTGCAAGTCACGGCAGCAGCTTGAAATCAGGAATACCTACTAGCCACACGAGCTAAATCTCTGTAAATGAATACCATAGTAAACGTTACATCACTTTATTCAATTATTTGAAAAGAAAAACACTTTTTATTAGACCGTCTCGTGGGTTAAGACCATCACCCGCAGTGAAGTAGGGGGATAAAAGCGCTAAGTTAGCCGCTTCGAAATTTATCACGTCAATATCAAACCACCTGACCCTCTGCAAGAGATTGCGGCGATGGCTCACTTCCTTCCGGCAGTTTTTTTTTTTTCTGTCGAAACACGAATGTATGTAGGAAAACACAGCAGGAAAACATTGTCATCTCTCTCTTCGTTCGCGGGTGATAACTAGCGCTTCTCTGGCAACACAGACCTCTGGGAGCAACGTGATGCACAGCGCAACACCGACTGAGAGTCGGACGATGGATCATCACCAAATTTTAATCAGCTGCTCCTCATAACATTCCTAACAGTCCTGTGAAGTTTATGAAGATCCATTCATTACTTCTCTGGGTTGTGTTGCTAGCTCTGACAGATTACAAAACCAACAGACAAGCCCCGCTGGAACACTGCAAAGCGCATCAAAGCGTCCAATAGTGCCGGGTCACACTACACAATCGCACGCTCAACTTATGAAAGGATATTCAACTCGCACGTCGTTCAATTTCAGTACTTTTCCTTGTTGTTTTTTGCTAGGGACGTGCACCGTGCATCGGAATGACGTGCCGGCTGAACGTCCATTCATTAGTTGAGCCTGCGATTTCTTGGTGTAACCCCGGCTCGCCACTGTGCCCAAAGGAAACTTTTTCTTTTGAATTAAATTATCGTATGGCGAAGACTGCCTGGAATTACACAATTATTATGGTCGTAATCGGACTCCTCCCCTACAAAAGCATTACGTGCGATCTTAAGAGAGAAGGAAAAAGAAGTTAATGTGTAGTATGTGGTTAGGCAGTGACCACACCAGGAAACTTGCATTGGGGGCTGCAGTGAATGTGGGGAGGCTTCGCAGTGCAAACAGACATGTCTGTTGGTTACTTGGTTTCAATCTAAGGATGAGGGATGACGGGACATGGCTCATTAATTATTGGAGGCTCAAGCCCTCCCCATGTCCCCCCCACCCTTGGCGCCGGGGCCACAGGAACGAAAACTCCTTGTATGCGGGTGTTCCCACACTGGTTCGACACGGATGGGGGCCAAGTCGAGGGAGCAGATGAAGAACAAACAAAAGCAATACCAGTAGCTGCGTGAATATAGAAAGAAGCAAAGTCGTGGGTACGAAAGAGAGACGTCCCGGAAGTCTAACTAGGACAAAGTTATACTATGAGGTCCCTCTGGTGTATACCTAATCAGAGCAAAGCATTGGCAAACCTAACTGCATGACCCATGAGCGGTCACACGCTAAATAACATAATAAAATACGGAAGAAAACCGCAAGATTAAGTCATTCATTTGGTATTCTTTGCCGAGTGATTCTTTCTTGACCTTCCAACTGCTGCCACTCCTACCAACAGGCTTATGGACTACGCACGGGACTCGCTCGACGTTAACCAAAGCCTCCTCGTCTAGCTGCTTTGTTTTACTCATCAAAGTATAAAAGGAACTTTTATTTTTAGTACGCAGAGCGCTGTTAATACCGTCCGGGATAATGGACAGTGTCCGATAATGGATTGAATGGAGCATATGGCTGTCATATTTTTTGTGGCGAAAGACTTAGCCTGAGGCTATATTGAAACCTTTCCTTCTATCAATTTTTAAATTGTTTCCCCTTATCCGCGCAACCTAACTGGATATCTTTAAAGATATTATGCATTGTTGGCCATTTGTATTGCCCTTGGTTAACTCTTTGTTGGCTTCAATTCAGTATAAACGTTTGCGCGAGTGACACTACTCGGAAAGTCACTCACTAGTCCCAATAGGAGCTAAAGGGCCTAATCTTTATTTCGGATAGCTATAATAATCGGCATGGCAGAGTGGAGAGAGATAGTTGAGCTTCGGGAATCGTGATCTCAGGTTCGCACCTCGCTAGCGGGGTGAGATTTAAAAGCTGGGGTTTGCTGCATCAGCGTTTCCGACATTTCGAGTTCCCTGTGAGGACACTGACCTAACTAGCAATGGAAAACGTCGGGGAGGGAGAGGGAGCACAGTTTTCATGAAAGTTTCCATCATATGACGCCACAGCTCAAACAGTCTGTGATTAATTGCAGCTGCTCATTCTTTGGACCTATAGAGGGCATGTATCTGCAGCACGCGACAGCGTCATTTTCACAATAATTCACTGTCGTCTGAAGAGCGCAATTCACAGTAGCTGGTTTTCATTACCGCTCGAAAGGACTGTTCGGTCACGTTTCAATACTCCACCCCCTAAGTGGATTCTAAGGTCCAGCTTCACACAATGCTACCTACGAATTCCTTCGACATGTTTTCATGTAGTATGTGGAAGTTAAATGGTGAAATAGAACAATTTCTTTGAAAATTAATATACTAGAAACAACAAGGATGAACACAGTCTAATATAAGGCAGTGGCTGGTTTCTAGCAGATGCTTTTATTATTCCACCGTCAGTTACGTTCATTCAGAGCGAGTAGAAACCTAGGCCCTTACTCTCTGGGAACGGGCCTCTTAGTCTGTCTTTTATCCATCATCTACTTTACTCATATATTGCGAAACTAAACCTAACATATAACGCCAGGAAGAACTGATAGTTTTAGCTTCAATAATTTAACCCCTCGGCTGAATTTTCAAATTTAACCTCTCGGAGGGCCCTAGAGGGTATATTCTGGCGGGCCCTTCCCCTGCCATAATATATTTGGGCCTAACGAGCCCAAGGGTCCCTAGGGCCTTGTCCGCAGGGGATGTTGCAGCTTGCCGCAGTTCCTGCTGACGAGGTTAGTTTTGTAAAGTTAAATAGGCTCTCAATACTTCCCCTTCTATTTCGGTAGGTGGGCCGCTGATCGAGGTGACCGACCTATTCCCGCTAGACTTCTACATTTTTGTATTTCGTTTCCTTCCCCTGCGCGGCGTTGCTGAGCGAAAGCGTTCAGCCGTGCCCGCGGGCTGGAGGTGCACAACTTGCTCCTTTTTCATCTCAGTAGCCCACTGACCAGTTAAAATCTTAGGCCTACCGGCAGGAAAGCGCCCAGGCAAAAATCATTGATAATTCAAAACGAGACATACTTCGCGCCCTAGTGGGGCACGCGCCCGTGTTAAACCACAGAAATAGTTGGGCGCGATATAAAAGTGTTCCTTACGAGCAAGTAAAATTTTACTTAAACTCTCGGATGACATCGAAGGATCACCTTCCAGTAGAATTTTGTTAATTTTGTTTAAATCTAACTGGCCGGCTCATATTTCCGATTACGGTACCTTATGACCACAGTACCTACTACATATAGTGCGACAACTGCTGATGCCCGTGCTTGCGACACATATCTCCCCTAAATTTCACCCATTTTTGCGTCAAGCGCCGCCCTAGAGCACTTGCCTTTTTCTTCACAGTCGACTCCGCTCACGTTGATGCAAGTAGTAGTGTAAGATAGTTTAAGCCTTCCTAAATAAATACCAAGCTTTTCTAAGAGAGGAAAAGGAAGGGGCAGAGTATGTCGATAAACACGTAGAACGAAAGCACGAAGGTGTTCCCTCTTACGATCACCACTCATTGGAATAGCAAGTCGGGAAAGAAGAGAAAAGACGAAAGTAATTCCAAGAATATGAAAACGGAAGGAAGTAAAGTGGGCAAGAAAGACAGGCGTCTCGAAGGGTCCTCCTGGGGGCGCTGCTCCCCATAACATATGAAGGGCGAACCTAACCCTGTGACCTATGGCTCATCCTATGCCCTCCAATGGGACGTTAATGCACAAGATAAGTGTTACAGGGCAACCACCGACGCGAAAATGGGTAGAACCTGTGGGAGAGCCGTGTCGCAAGCACGGGCACCAGCATATGTCGCACTATATGTAATACGGGTATAAGAGGATACAGCAATAGCTTAGCCAACCTGCTGCTGTCCAGTATTACAAATTCACCAACACTACACGTACAGCACAGAATCACGATCTCCCCTCTTAGAAATAGTTGTTTCTTACATGATAAGCAAGAAACATCCCCCTTCAAAACGAAATATATTTATATCTATTCACATAATCAACAAAAAACTCGGCACAAACCTTCGCATGGCGCTGTCAAGAAATGACTGTCGACTTTCCAGTGCGGTGCAAAATAAGAGCGGAGAAATAAATCTCAGGCCGGACCAAGCCAAGGCCTCCGGAAGTACTTTATAGGAGGCCTTGACCAAGCCCAAGCGCTCTAAGTATTCTGAAGCAAACAGGCCATCTTCTGCCCCTAACATTTCCGTTGAAAACAACACAAGCTCCACATCTGCACCTATAACACGTACAATGCACATTACCATTCAGAACCAATTAACTCTCACTTGGTTGCACGTGGCGCATCACCATCCAGGGTATTAACGCCCAGAACCAACTCTCCACCGTAAATGACGAGCCCAAATTCACAGCGATTTTTTCTACGAAATGTAGAATGGTGGACGCTACGTGCTTACCTAGGCCCAGGATTAACTAACGTCATTGTACTTACTTGTAGGATGTGCGGCTCGTCCCCCGAAGGTATGGGAGCCACTTTGGTGCTCAGCTGGGGAAGGCTAAATCAGCTTCTCCAGTTGGTTGGCTCGTATAAACTCTGCCAGGATGGTGCAGGGAAACGAGGACAGGGTTGGGGGCAAGGCCAGTCTGTGGCATGCAACGAGAATTGTTGTCCTAACGTCATTGTAGGACTTACTTTGTTTACTGCAACTTACAACATCTCTGGGGCGTGTTGCAATCAGGCCTTCGGTGTCACATGTGCTACACCGGCCTCATATGCGACATGGGCAACACCGAGTGACACCGACCACAACCCTCCTAAATTTTATGTTATGAGCTGGGTAACACTGCATTTGTTTACAAACATAGACCATTATACTCGATAATTAGTATTACAAAACGTATGACTGCCATATATTGCTTGAATTCTAGCATGTGAAACACTCTTGTGTAGTTTCTCAACTTTTTATCCGAAAATACAGCCAAAAATAAGACTCCGCCAGAAATATATATGTTTAAGCTTGGCGAAAATTCCGCAACACTTTGTTGGGGCGCTGAGATCGCACGTTGCATTCACCGCTACACGAGTAACACTGTGAGGGTAACACTGGCATCTGATTGCAACACGCCCCACTGCATTTCGAAAGAAACTGTCACTGATCCCCACGCTTGTAATATGCCTGAACACGTTAAACAGAATCCGTTGTGCCCCGGCCAATGAGAGAGCTCATTGCAGGCTACTTGGGTTCTCACGCACCGAGGGGGGCTTGAGCTTCTTAACTGAACTAGCAAATGTTAACTGGAAGATACAACGCGGGGCGGACCTTACAAGCTTGTTTACTTTAAAAAATATGGGCAAAGGAACCGCAGAAAAGCAGCAATCCCCAGTCACGTGAAGTTGTTCCACCAGAATCGTCGACGACCTACTAACTCCTTGATTGCATACTCTAAGGACTCATGCGTGAACTCAACTACTGAGAATCATTTAGAGCATAAAAGATCTTTTAATCACCCAAATACTCGTGAGACCATGAAAAACGTTCTCTTTATAATAAGCAAACGTTTCGGAATCCTAAAAATTCCATATTCAGTGCTGTAAAGTAAACAAAAGTAATTTTTTAGTAATGCAGATATGAACACATCAATATAATTCTACTAACAAATTGACTCACAAATAAAAATTGTTGAAAGGGGATAATAAAAGGTGATGGATTAAGAAGAAAACTAATTAACCTATGATTATTATACAGTTTCAACTATTCACTGAAATTAATTATGAGAAGCTATGGGCAAGGGCACTGCTGCTTGATCAATGGTTAGTGACGGTCTTTCTGTGAATATAAATAAACTTTCTAAAATTCAGAGATGGGATTTTGAAGTTCCTCTACTTAAAATGGAAAAATTTGACATTCTAAAATGGTGATTATCTAAGGTACAAGGATTCCTAATTGCTGAATGTATGGGAGCAGTACTAAGTCGACCCGTACGATGGGAGATGCCTACGTGTTGGCTGCGCCGCACAAACTGTTGGAGAGAGCTGCTCCCAACATACGACTGCTGGCAGCGGTCACACTTATGTCAAAATGTCAAATTTTTCCATTTTAAGTAGAGGAACTTCAAAATCCGATCTCTGAATTTTAGAAAGTTTATTTATTTTCACAGAAAGACCGTCACTAAACAATGATCAAGCAGCAGCTAGTGCCCTTGCCTATAGCTTCTCCTAATTAATTTCAGTGAATAGTTGAAACTGTATAATAATCATAGGTTCATTAGTTTTATTTTTAATCCAGCGTCTTTTTTTATCCCCTCTCAACAATTTTTAATTGTGAGTCAATTTGTGAGTAGAATTATTTTGATGTGTTTATATCTGCATTACTAAAAAATTACTTTTGTTTACTTTACCGCAATGAAGATGGAATTTTTATGATTCCAAAACGCTTGCTTTTTAAGAAAATGAAACTTTTAACTGTGGTTCTCTCTTTTTTATTCAATTTTAGATTTCACAGTAATCGCCCTATTAGTGAAATTATGTTCTTTTTATAAAAACGTTAAGCCAACAGATTGGGTGCCGGGTTCACCGCGACCGCGGCCTTCCCCTACACCCCACTATGTAGATCAGCAGACCATCCAAAGATGAATTCGTCCATAGGGAAATTGAGTGTTTCACATTGTGGGCTTGGGACATTGCATCACTTGAGGTAGAATTAAAGAAAAATAAGTCCACGTGTTGGAGAAGTGGCTGATCTATCTTACGAAGTATTATGTATAGTATAAGGAGCTGAAAACCTCGCCTCCCGTAGAGAAATAAATGATGTACTTGTTTCCTTACTAAGATTAAGTTCGATTGGGCCCCAAAATTGAGCTTTACAGGCTTGACTGCTGCTGTACTGTCTTCGACCTGCTTGATTGAATTTCAAGCATTGAACTTTAGTCGGATGCCCATAAAACTTCCAGAAACCCAATTTTGTTCAATAAAATTGAGTTTTCAGTAGACTCAACGTAGTCGCGTTGCCTCCAAAACTTTCAACACGTTTCAAAGTGGCAAAGTAGTGGTTGTAATAATAATAGGATCACTATAGTGCAGCAATGCTGAGTGTCACATCAAGCCGAAATTTCGATGATTTTTTTTCGGCGTTTTTGCCGGAAGATCTCAAGTTTAATGCGAACTCTGATGAGTTCTGTTGGTCTCAAGCGGCCAGCGCGCTACTGCTGGCAGGAAAAAACGCACAGCGATGTCTACTTAACTCGACAAACTAACCTCATCAGTAATAACTGCAGCCAGCTGCAACATCTACGACGTAAATGGCACTCGCGACAGCCCAAGTAACAACTTTCGTTGCCGCCATCAGCCTAGAGCAAACGCAACTAATCCATCCGCGTAGTCTTGGTCGTAACTTCAGCATAACAGAACACTGAACTCTAATTCCTAAAATATCAAGCTTTATTGATTTAAGCTGTTCATAATTGGGAGCGACAGTTGATAGTTCACTATTGGGAATGGGTCTTTTGGTTTGTCTACTGCCGCCTATCTAATCTATTGGCACTTGCGTCGTAAAAATTGAAGTAGCGGCTGAGATTTTCAACAATTTTAAATAATGTTAAATTTTGCACAAGCTGAAGCCGAGCCGCAGCGACGTGAACAGATGCGTTGGGTCTAGGCGGCTAGCGCCAACGCAAGTCGTTACGTGAGCACCGGGCTTCAGTGTATACCTATAGCAAAAATTTACGTCACTTGCATCTTAAAAAAGAAGACACAAATTTCTGGAAAGTTCTATTACTTCAGTGTGCTGTAAAGAAGAGCAAAAGTTTTCCTTCTGTTCAAGGAATTTTTACATGACAAAATTTTCACTTGCATTTCTTCAACGAAGAAGTCGTTTCACGATCGAGAGGAACGTATTGTGGGTGTCAATAAAACTACGCCATTATGTTATCTAATCTTGTAATATGGCTGGTGAAGTATTGTCTGGGTTTACAAGTTATCTCATTGTTATATACGTAAACCATACAAACGTAATGTCACAAAAAAACAAGAAAAAAGCAATCAAGGCTATGATTTTGGATGGCATGTATCTCGAAGATGCTAATAAAATAGCCACAGCTTCGTATCTTATCAGAATCCCTTAAATATCAGATAAACCTTTGAAACATTATTACGTACTTTGCTAAAAAAAAATCTAGTCAGTTACCTAACAGTAGTTAAAGCTAGACCGTTAAACTATCATCAAAGCACTTATTAACCCAAAAAGTTACCTTAGCCAGAGCTACCTATACTCGCGCTCTATCTCACTCTTCTACGGTCAACACTCAACAGTATATTCAAAGTGTACAGTTTCTTCTTATCCTAGTCCTGTACATATTGTCTCTATGAACATTACAGGCTATTGTCTTTCTAAAGGCTGGTTTTCACGGCAGTCAAGGTTTTCTCTGAGCTCAGCGTCCGAATACGTTGCTGCGTCCGCGCCGGCACAAGCGAAGTACCGTACTTAGGCAGTTCTCTGAGAGAAGAGATTTCCGAAACATCGGTAGAGACAATTGCTAAGCAAGTAAAAATGCCGGATAACTAGAGCTTGCGGTGGACACATACTAGCTGGTGTTTAGAAGGACACCACAAAACATTCAGACTGTGAGCTAATAGAGCATGTTTATCTCCTGCCGTGTGGACCAGCCTTAACACGAGCTATTCTACAACTACGAAAAATAGCTGGAGAAAAGCGTATTTCTTTCCAGTGTAAATGGCCACCTTCAGGCAAGAAATCTATGTAGCTCAAGTGAAATATATATATGCGCCAGTTAACCGATATGGCCATATATAGATACAAAAGTTAGTTACCTCTTCAATAGAAAAAGTTTTTTTTTCGCCAGAGTGTAGTAGGGCGCATTCTGTTAGTTAATTAGTTATAGATAGGAAGTTTAAGCCTCCGTTTCCGAGTAGAACGATATCACAGAGGAAAGAGCAAGGGACATACAGTATGCCAAGAGAAACGGGGAACCGATGCACGAAGGTGTTCCCACCACACAGGATCAACGCGCATGGGAACAGCAAGTCTGGAAAGAAGAGGAAGAAGAGATAAAGCATGTGCAAGTAGAAGTATGAAATCGGGAAGGAAGCAAAGTGGGCACGAAAGAGAGACATCCCGAAGGCCTAGCTAATGGCTGAGGTAACCGGGCGCATTCAATTGGGCAACACAATTAATTAAGGGTATGTTCGATTGGGTCATCAAAGTCGATTTTAATCAAACCCACTTGACCTGACTTGTCCGGCAGTCAGGGATATAAGCTTCGTCACATTGGCTCGCGTTGCAGGTCCTGTAAGCGGCCCGACGGAAATCTCCAATTTACGAAGCAACACTACGGTACTTTTAGAGACACCTCACTGGCAACTGATAACGAGTCAATCACCGAAACTTAAACTACAACGCTTCGTGGCGTAAGACCATCACCCGCGGTGGGAGCAAATTTCATCGCAATCATTTATTATGGCCAGCTAATCTTAGTTTTCTGGCATGGATCACATCGAAGACAGGCCACCCGACTCCCTACAAATAATCATGAAGATAGCTCAACTTCTAATCTATTTTTGGGTGAAGAGCAAATTTCATTGTCTTCATTTTTTTGTGGCCTTTCCCACTTTGTTTGCGGGTGATAACAAGTAGTCGAGACCAGGGCACCTGTGTGAAGAATCAGATAAGTCAAGCTTCAAAGGCGTCCGAAGCCCAACCGAACACGCCTTAAGCCATCGGGGCTCAACTTGTCCTAAACTTCCGACAGGTGCTCTGGCTTCGACACGTTGATTCGTGTTTCAGGCGTTGTCCCATAGTCGACTACCTTGTATGCTTCCAAGAAGTCGCTCTTACTCCGTAATATGGAAACTTCAGTCGGCTCAAGATAATCGGGCTGCTTTTAACACCTGCAACACGATTCAGAGTGACGAAGCCAAAGTTCCTGTCACCATATATGGAAAAGTCAAGTGGGTTTGACGTAGATCGATACTGACGACCCAGTCGAACACGCCCATATAATAGACTAGGGCCACACAAATATGCTTCAATTTAGTCGGTGACAGAAGCTCATCTTCGGTTTGTCTTAACACGTTAACGGACTAATCCGGGTGCAAAAATTGTCTAGTATTTGGAGGCTACTCGTGAAACTATTTTAGAAATTATCCCCGTTAATAGGGTAACTTTATAGAGAAAGCGAAAACAGGCAAAACTTGCGAATTTCCTTGTAATCCGCTGTCAAAGTTGTAATAGGGGGAAAACAACGCGCCTGACTTGATGCTGATGCCTGTAGCGTTGTCTCAGTAGCGACTGAGTGTATGCCCGGCCTCCTTTTATTTCTTACCCAAATATGTCAGTGAACGGCTTACCAAAGTAACAAGCTCATAGACAATTCCCACTTGTTGTAAGGCTGAACTTGGAAAATTTATAGAAATTCGTAAAAGACTGCGCTCGTTACGACGCAGTACGTTGCGTTGTAAACAAATTGTTGACGAGTCTCTGCGTGTGGGAGACGCTTCTCAGGCTGACTATTTACAGCCTCATTGCAGTGGCCGGGACCAGGGGCGCGTGTGATTGACAGACGAAAATATGGCTCCGGGACCAGGGGCGCGTGTGATTGACAGACGAAATTATGGCTCCGGGACCAGGGGCGCGTGTGATTGACAGACGAAAATATGGCTCCGGGACCAGGGGCGCGTGTGACTGACAGACGAAAATATGGCTCCGGCACCAGGGGCGCGTGTGATTGACAGACGAAAATATGGCTCCGGGACCAGGGGCGCGTGTGATTGACAGACGAAAATATGGCTCCGGGACCAGGGGCGCGTGTGATTGACAGACGAAAATATGGCTCCGGGACCAGGGGCGCGTGTGACTGACAGACGAAAATATGGCTCCGGGACCAGGGGCGCGTGTGATTGACAGACGAAATTATGGCACCCGGGACCAGGGACGCGTGTGATTGACAGACGAAATTATGGCACCTGGGACCAGGGGCGCGTGCGATTGACAGACGAAATTATGGCACCTGGGGCCAGGGGCGCGTGTGATTGACAGACGCAATTATGGCACCTGGCACCAGGGGCGCGTGTGATTGACAGACGAAATTATGGCACCTGGGACCAGGGGCGCGTGTGATTACCAGACGAAATTATGGCACCAGGGGCGCATGTGATTAACAGACGAAATTATGGCACCCGGGACCAGGGGCGCATGTGATTAACAGACGAAATTATGGCACCCGGGACCAGAGGCGCGTGTGATTGACAGACGAAATTATGCCACCCGGGACCAGGGGCGCATGTGAATAACAGACGAAATTATGGCACCCGGGACCAGAGGCGCGTGTGATTGACAGACGAAATTATGGCACCCGGGACCAGAGGCGCTTGCCTTTGGCCGACGAAACTAAGACTTTAAGGCTTGACGTGTGTGGAACTTGAGACGGGTGCGTTGGCTCCAACCCGTCGAATCAAGTCTCAGCTGTTGTCACTTGCGGCGTCTTTTGTAGCCGGAGTCGTGACCAGAATCACCGTGATCACTGAAAGGCACAATAACGGGCAATATTGATTCTGTAAACTAACCCAAGCCCTCATGTTTGTTTCCATAAACTATATGTGTATCATACATAGTCATGCGGAAGATGATAGTGAATGGATTTTTTATTACACATTTCAATTACTGTTGAAGTCGATGAATAGGTGCACTACCAGTGTTTTGACGTATTTTGGACATTGAATAGGAATCAACATAATGAAACTATAATGCTGGAAATTAGTACAACAAACAGTCACAGTAAAATAATTCAATTTATCCTTAAATAAGATAAATATAAGAAAACACGATTTGCACTTAGAATCTTTAAAGTTTTTGCTAGTCCAAGGGCTGGAGTCACTCTTTGATCACATTTGATTTTTGTTCTGGATGGAGATCATGTTGCGATCGTGATCATGGAGCAACCACTTCTGATCATTATCAAAATCCCGTCATAAACTGGCCACAAAGACAAACGCGTCATTCTGAATCATCCAGAGGGTAACCACAAAAAGACGCCTTCAAGCAGTTACCCTTGAAACTTCCAAATACCCAATCTTGCTCCGTAAAATGGAGTAGTCATGCGGCTAAAGGTAATCGGGCTGTTACTAACACTTGTGAAAAACGATTCAAAGTGGCAAGGTCGAACGCGTCTGTTTGAAGTTCCGAACAAGTCAAGCTACGTTAGCACAACGGAACCGTAAATGTAGATGTGCATATATCAACCAAATTTATCTAGTAAATTTCAAATATTTTTCATGGACATTGGGATGACCAAGTCTCGGTCGTTGTGGCCCTACTCGCGCATGAGACTTCTAAATAGGGAAGACTTATTCCCTTCATACTGGGCACAACTTCTGATTAGACTCACCTTTGTTCTGTTGTGCTTCCCTAAGATGCTCAGCCTGTGCCACTAAGCTACAAGGTCAATTTCTCCCATAGGAATACGATAGGAGTGAGGACCTTTGCAGTAATGCAGCACAGCCAGCGTCAGGTACATGTTCTGCACAGGGAGCAGGTCATCCATGGGTACCGAAAGTCCCATGACCTCCGAACGAATACGCTTCAGCATAATTATATCGTTAATATTACGGATGTATGAACGTCATAAGAATTATGACGATTTATGCATAGAGAAGGAAATAGATTAGCGAAGAGCTTTTCAACATACGTGAAAGTGAATCCGTCTTGTACCACACATTAATACATAATCAACTTGACGTGTAAGCTAATAGTATCTGTATCTTGTCATGTGGAGTATAATTTTTGGTTATTTGAGGTCACTGGTCAGCCAGTCTCCAGCGAAGACTGGGCCAGTGCCTGTCTTATAAATTGGTGTCTGCAGGCGTTTTATATTAGCCTAACTTGAGCGAGATAATCCAGTGCGTACAGCTCTAAATAACGGGTAAAGTTAAATCTTAATATTCGATGCGTATCGTCGGATAAAGGTTTTGAGGTTAACCGCAAGCCCATTGCGCATGAGACTGCCGAAAGCAAGTATTATTGCCTGAACTAACATAATATATCTGGTTTAGCCATTTACCATCCTTTAAAGCTCGAGAAAGTTAAGGAACTTTTACCAGCCAGCTCCTTAAATTAAGTGGAACGGAACGTAAATGATTGGTAGCTCGTTTTATAAAAAAAAAACACTCATCAGTTTTAACAGAGATAATTCAATTATTCTTCTTATTCAATTCTTGGTTCAACTCATCCTGCTCGAAGCCATACAAAAGAAAGAAGAGACATCTAGCATGTCAGATAACACGCAGAAGAATGCAATGCATGGAAACAATAAGCCGGCAGAGGAGAAGCAGAAGAACAGTAAAGAAAGATCATCAGAAGAAGTCGAAAAAGAAGTAAATCCCGTAATTCGTCCGATCGTAGTTTGTCCATACCTCTTCTTTATTTTCCAAATTTTTGCTGGAGCAATTCTCAGAACTTCATATTTATATGTTCATGGCAAACACTCATGTTTATGATTCATAAAAATCTAGCCATTTTTAAAATTTTTAAGAACCTGATGCAAAATCGGACAAGTTGGGGGATCTACCTGTAAGGTGAATACCAAGATCCAAACCGCTCGTTAACTACCTAAAAAACTACCATCTCGCTCCAGTTTTCAAATTGGCCCAGTACCAAACCGTTCGCTCTGCTCAGCAGCTGTCTTCACAAAAGACAGAACCAAGAGCTCGGGCTTGGTGATTTCTTATGATACAAATGTTATTATCTAGTTGGCCGAAGCTTTTGTTACTCGGTGATCGACGCGTTTGTAATGTTTTCTAGCAGGGTTGTAGAGCCGGAGTCGGAAGGAGACGAACACTTTTTGCGGCAAAGAGTCAAAGTCGAACCAAATGTAAAGCTTCCAACAGTCGGAGTCGGAATCAGTGAAAATGGTGTATTTTGTTCGGAACTTCTTAGGGGTCCAAGGAGCCGGAGTCAGACACTGTCTGCAGCCAGGAGTCGGAACTTTATTTCATTCATTCAGCCATGGTACGCATTTGAGCTCCAACAGGTAGCAGTTTTACTGAGCTGACAAACAGTAGCGTAGCCTGGAGAATTCCCATGGGGAGGGGGAGGGCTGGAGGCGATAGGAGTGCTAACAAGACTCATGGGGATGGGGGAGTGACAAAAAAACTAGGCCTTAAGCCAAGGATGATGAAACGGAACAGGTTGACGCACTGCCTTAATTAAGCGCGGTGAGCGTACGAAGCGATGACGTCATAAAAACAATCTTCCCTACGCTTAGGAATGACGATTGTCTGTCTTAGATCAGACGTGGATTATCAACACCAGAATTAGCTTTAAACAGCCGATAGTCCATAAGGAAAGAGCGAGTGATAATTCTTGGGTAAAAATCTCACAAAATAGCTGAGCGATGCTTGAAAATTAAAGAATTGTTTCGAAGCAACTTGTGGGGTACACGCTTGGGTCTCACTGCCACATTCATTCTGACGGATTTGATACAAGACGTAGCAAACTTGAGTATTCTATTATTGGCGTAATTTTAGCCATATGAGTTAGTGTTGCCATACCAATGATCAAATGAAGACAATTTCTTGAAATTAAAATTAATTCGCGTACCACATCAAGACCAGTAGGGCGTGGGTGAAGGTTTGGCAACGCTAAGCAACCACGCACATTGATGAAAGAGCTCTGTGCCGGTCCAGATTGTCTTCCAAGCGATACAGGAGCATAATCTCTACAATTGTTCAAGCTTCAATGAAACTGAACAGGCTGAAAGTCTCGAAGACAGGCTAATGTTCTCTAAAATGTAGCCGCTTTTCTAATATGGATCTCGAAGTGCTACAGCTTATCTCGCCTTCAACTCGCGCATTCCCGAAGCCTTGCAACCCTTGGTGTAGAAACTTCCAGGCGGTGGAATAATGTATGTTAAGACTTTACACTTACGATTTGATACATTTTCTAGAAGAATTATAGTTATAGACAGAAGATGAAGTCTCCGATACCACAATAAAAACGATATCACAGAGGAAGAAAGAAAGGACATATATTATGACGATAGACACGTGGAACCCCTGCTCGAGGATCAAGCGGTACTTTCGCATTTCAAGTCTGGCATCAATTTTTTTTATGTTTTGACACCTTTTTTAGGTTAAAAAAGCCATTTTAAGATATTTCTCATGAATACTAATGTTTGGGAAAATGCTTAGTTTTCAAGATATTTAACTTTGAAGTTCCCATTGTTTTCCATGGGGAAAAATGGCCGGAGATACCAAGAAGCCTAAACTAACTTATTTTAGGTTAGGTCATTTTAGGTAAGTTTAGGTTCGTCTGGGATCGCCGGGTATTTTCTCCCATAGGAAAACAATGGGAGTTTCAAAGTCAAATATCTCGAAAACTAAGCATTTTCCCAAAAATTAGTATTCGAGGAAAATATCTTAAAATGGCTATATAGAGTGTCAAAACATGAAAAACCGAAGCCGGACCTAAAATCCAAATTAACCGATCAAGATCCTAGGAACAAGTCGCGAAAGAAGAACAGATGGAAAAAAGATCAGTAGGAGTATGCGATGGGAAGGAAACAAAGTGGGCACGAAAGACGAACCTCTCGAAGGCCTATAGCTAATGGCTAAGTTAACCTATACAAACGGGCAAACCCCTTTGGGCGCTGGTCCCCATCACATAGCATTGGCGAACCTAACTAGCCTAACCCTATGACCCATCTTATGCCCCCTGACGGGTCTAAATTTAGGTTAACCATAGAGTAGCCTATAAACAAAAAGAACTGGGCATTATACCTGAATACCAATGTGGTAAACCAATGCCACATAAGGGCTAACTTCGGTCAATTCCTACTGGGTAGGTATTGCTGTTACTGTATTTGAAAATTAAAATATTGATGAGTCCAAGGCTCAAAATTGCAGAAGCATTTTTTCGCAACACTGAACACTTATTGCAGCTATTTAACATGACAGAAAACAGCAGTTCATAGGTGGAAGATGTAACTAACTCGAATAACTTGAGGTTCTCTCACACATGGATCCAGTTCTAAACTGTCGGTCTTGGTGATAGCCTAGTGTATAGGATAACACTCACTTGATATATTGGGTTGCAAAGACGATGACAATCCTGCTGATTTGATGGTTGATTAGCAGTAGTGATCTTTCTAATAAATTAGAAGCAAAATTTGACTCAGAGAAGTGCCTCCGTCATATGAGGGCATTTGCCACGTTGAACTCAACACGTCCTTTACGCGCCTTAATCCAAGACTATCTCAAGATTTTATACTTGGGAAGAGTAAAAATATTATTGTTTTCTTTCCTACGTTTATCTGTGCCACCAGAAACACTGCAAGACCTTTTGTAGCACAAATAGGCTAGATAAAGCTACTTGTGGAGCAAGTAATGGCCACGCTCTCTCTCTCTTTTATGACATCACGAGCCGATTCGTCGCAGTGTATGACAACTTGGGCACTCCGAGTGAGTTAACCTGTTCCGTTTCATTATCCTTGGTCTTAAGCAATACAAATTTTTCAAAGCCTCATTTCCAGTGGGGGGCACAGGGGAGGGTGTGAAACTTTTCTGGGAGGACGTGCGCCCCTCAGGCTCCCCCCTGGTTACGTCACTGTGATAAACAGGTAAAACCTCATTATTATACTCGTGTAATCGACTCCATTGTGCGTTCATTACTGTTGTATCAATTTTCTTTTCATTATTCCATCGAAACAAAAATCAAAACTAAACTGATATTCTGAACCGCCTATGTACAGCGCGTATGAGACGTAATAATTATATCAGAGATAAAAATCAAAATTGATGTGATATTACACTGTAGCAATTGCCAACGTAAAATTTCGAATATTTCTTTCTAATTCTGAGTCAGTGTAAACTAGAAAACATGCAAAGCGAGATATTCATGCACGTTCAATTACAGTCGCGGCACAGAAACTTGTTTCAAGAATCAGTAAAGTTTTACATGTTATGCTCTAATGAACAATCTAAGTTTTGGGTCTCCGTCCATCAGCCGCACCCTCAGCAGTAAGCCACTACATTTGCACCGCAATACCACCGCACTGGAACATGTCGTAGCTGCACTGCGATATATTCATACATATTCTGTACTGCAGAAATACACGAGCATGTCATATATCATGGATACCGAATCCCGATAGCTTCTTGTCAGGTGTGCTCGACAAATAGTGTGAGTTAATAATTCTAAAAATTATGCACAAGACACTTCCAGGTAGGGGATGTAGGAGGAGTGAGCGTCAGTTCTACCTAATTCTGCGGGTATGAGAGAGCGACGAAATGGCTGAATTGAAGTGGCTGGAACTGGCTGTTGAGAACTCTCAGAGATGGCTTAGCCTCTAAAGAGTAACAAAATAGTTACAGAAGTTTCCCAGATATAGTGGGAAGAGCACAGAGCGAAAAACACAAATCTCCACACGCTGGCGAGATGTGCAGCGTTGTTACCTCCCGAGAACGTATAAATAAAACCCTACTTTGCATAACCTCCTCCAAGGAGGTTATGTTTTCGTCGGGTTTGGCTGTTTTTCTACACACAATTTTTAATGTAAGCTGTAATATAATTATCTAAGAATACCTCCCGCTTGTGGAGAAATAAAAGTTATTATTATTATTATTATTATTATTTATTATTATTATTATTATTATTATTTCTGTCGCCAAGAGAACTCAAAAAGTCATGGACGGATTTTGACGAAATTTACAGGGATTTTTAGGTATGTTAGGAGGAACAGATGATTAACTTTGGTGAAGATCCGTTCATCCGTTCGTTTGTTTGTTTGTCTGCCTTATTTTTCTCAATGCCTTAACTCAAAAAGCTACAGACGGATTTTTATGAAATTTACACGAGTTGTTAGATATATCATAAGGAGTAAATGACCAAATTTTTGTCATGATCTGTTGGTTCGTTCGTATGTTTGTTGCTGTGTTTGATTTTATGTTTGTTAGCGCAATAACTCAAAAAGTTTTGAGTGAATCTTTTTAAAATTTGCAGGAGTTGTTAGTAACGTTAAAAGATATAAATGATTAAATTTTAGTGCAGATCGGTTGGTTCGTTTGTATGTTTGACTTGTGTTTGTCATAATGTTTGTAAGCAGCATAACTCACAACAGTTATGAAAGGATCTTCAAAAAAGTTGCAGAAGCTGTTAATACTATTAAAAGGCACAAATGATTGGATTTCGGAGTTGATACAAAATAAATTATGGATTTAGAGCCAATTTGAATTTTTCGTTACCGTTGCCTTACTTGGCGCAGGTATGCGCTCTCAGAGTGCTCTAGTTTAATCTTGGAAGCGAACGAACCGGTGGGCAAAACCGCAGGCAAAATCATATTAGAGATTTGCATAAGAGGCTCTAGCACCGACTCCCGCAGTGCTCTCTAACTTGGTGACGTCATCAAAACCAGAACTGGGCATAAGTTTACTTTTTTGTTTGAATGGCATAAAGAGCCGAGGCTCACTCCTCTTATATTCCCTTTGTGGATATAACTCACAGTTCACTCACTAGAAAAGTTGCGCCTAACTCTCGATTTCTTGCCCAAGCTACATATAATAATGTTATA
>LQNS02277216.1:2861883-2900460 GCA_001587735.2 Parhyale hawaiensis | reverse complement strand
GAATTAGGAAGACGACACACCAATAAATGACTTGCACATCCCTGACAAGAGGCAATGAATGTAAAGAAAAATTAAAGTTCTACACACGTTCACTACGTTACGTGGGTGACGCAGAAAAACAAGACCATTTGCTGTCCCCTTCAAAAATAGAAACCATCCTATACAAAGTTATTTACAATTTACGCCTTAACAATCAGTAATGCAAATTATTGCTGACAAGAAAATTCTGTTCGTTACATGCTGTCCAATTTCCATTCTTTCATTTAGTTTCCAGATAGATTGGATGCTTCTCAATTCTGTTGAGGTTTTCAAAACTAGTTGTTTTTTTTTCGTGTCACTTCCACTTGAAGCGTAAGTTGAGAAAGAAGATGATACTTAGAGACTAAATATTGTTGAATAGTGAACACGCGGTCTTCTAATTTATCCAAGGGCAACCATACACCGCAGTGCATTCATTCTTATGAGATGATCAAATGTGCGATGAAATTCCTACCCAATATATTAAATTCACAAGGAAGAAAGTTAAAGGGAAAAAGACGCGAGAAAATCTGTCCACCACAATTGCCTTTGCTCTCCTCTTTTGCGCCCCCGTCTGGGCAGCCGACGCAGAGGGTTCAGAATGATTGGGGGGCGGCGGCGGTGGGGGAGGCACCTTGAACTCCGTTGAACATTTTCTGCATAGTTCTGAGTCTGGTAATTTGAAGTCAACATTTCGGCAGGAGCTGGCAGTATCGTCCAATCCTGGCGGACCAAACGACCGCGGAAGCGATATGTCGTCCTGCGAGCAAGGCTTGTTGCCGGACCTGCCATTCCCTGGGTCCTCCCCTCGAGGCCAAGGACTGTGTCTGGAGGCAGGAGCCACCGAAAGAGACCGGTTGTGCACCTTCAGTAACCGGTTTCTACGAACCGCGTCTACATAGATGGCTTCACACTCGTGCCGGGCATGGGACGAAGAAACACTGCTACTGCTGCCGTCTACCGAGGGGCACAGGTCATCATCTCGAGTATTGCAGTGCCTGGGACTGAAGGAAAACGCTTCAGTGCTTTGGTGGCCGCACTTATAGGTGATACGTGCCGTTGCTGGCACCTCGGTGAACTCGAGAGGGAAATTTCTGGTCGGTTCTTCGCGGTGGGAGGTGGCGCTGTTGGGCCTCAACACCACTTTAGGACTTGCATGAACTCCTGTGGTGTAAATCATTGAGGGAGAAGAGGATCGCGACAGCTTGAGCTGCCGTGCCAAGAAGGCTAATCTTCCGTTTTCCTGAAAGAAACGTGAGGTATTTATTTATATATATTTTTCGAGAGTGAGCACTGAATGAACATACATACTGTCGTAATATTACTATCTTTATTATGATTTTCAGAAGTATAAGTCTCCCTTTCCACAACAAAGGCGATATCACAGAGGAAGAAAGAATGGACATATAGTATGACGATAGAAACGTGGAACCCATGCAAGAGGGTGTTCCCACACAGGATCATGGAAACAGCAAGTCGGGAAAGAAGAAGATGAAGAACAGTTGGAAGAAAGATTAGAGGGAGTATGAGATGGAAAGGAAGCAAAGTGGGAACGAAAGACAGACATCCCGAAGGCCTAGCTAATGGCCAAAGTAACCTACAGGGTCCCCCTGGGGGCGCTGCTTCCCATAACATAGGATGAGCATAAGATGGGGGCCCATCATATGTCCCCTGAGGGGACTGTCTTGAATAATCAGCAAAAAATATGTCTTCCTGTTACTAGAATTCCTGAGCCAGTTCACGTTTTGCAAATGCATGAATGTGTGTAAATCTTCTGAAATGCTTCAGCACAAAGCTTCAAGAACTACACTGATGACTGTCTCATCAGTTGGCCCCTCAATCGCTTTATTCGAAAGAGATACGAGTCCCACTTCCTGTAGGGGACATTCGTATGGCTTGTTTCTAAGCTCAGGTATCAACTTTCTTACTTTGCGTAGGATTCTTTCCATTTTGTCGATATCTTTGCACTTATGTGGCGACCAAAATTGAACAGAAAATTCTAAATGCGGGCGCACTAGTACTTTTTACAAAGGAATTATTAAGAATTTGAACTTTTAGTCAAATTCCAGGTAATGAATCCTAGTACTTTGCTTGCCCTTTTGACACTCTGGTCAACTTGATGACTGTGCTGTAGATTATTTGTGCCAGTATTCTCAGGCCGCTAGTCTTATCCCATTCATTTCCAATAGGCCGATTGGTCCAATTGGAAATGAATGGGATCAAACTAGCGGCTGTCACGCAACAACGCGACCTGGGAATAACTATCACAAATGTTATTTCTAGGTCGCGTTGTTGGATGACAGCGTAGTCAAGCTACAATGATAAAATAATTTTCCTCGATAGTTTGAAATCCAGTTCTTACTCTAGCTGAGTTTGAAGCACGCTCACCGAACAGCTATTAATATCCATATTGAGTGAGGTACATTGAAGAGTTTAGAGCTGAGTGGGTAGGACACTAAAGGCATGGGCGATGAGCTCGGCAAAGTCGATCTTAGCCAAACCCAGTCGACTTGACTTGCCCGGCACTGTAGACAGATGCGCTGGCTTCAGCTCATTGATTCGAGTTCCAAGCGTTGACGCTTAATCGACTACCTGTCAGACATCTAAGAACGTAGTATCACTTCATAAAATGGAGAGCTTAGAGGGCTCAACATAATCAGGCGGCTTCTAACACCTGCAGCACGATTCAATGTGATGAAGTTAAAGTCTCTGTCTGCAGTTAGGCACAAGTCAATTCGAGCGGGCTTGGCTTAGCTCGACTTTGATGACTCAATCGAATGAGCCTGAATATATGTTTCTAAAAACATAAACTAAATAGATATACATTCATGCCTATAGCTTTACCGATAGCCTGGGTTGCGCTGCGCCTTCGATGTCATCCAAAGGTGGTCGGGAGCCGTCGTCTGGCCGCCTGATGGAGCCGGTGGTCATCTTACCGGCCATGGCTCTTGCTGCGACAGAAGCGGATTTCTTCGGATTCTGCGGAACGTCCGGGCCGTCCCCCAGCACCAGGTTCACGAGTGCGTACTCCATCAGCGCCATAAACACGAAACTGCAAAACTCCTCATAATGACATTGGAATCCTGGAATGACATTGGAATCTTGGAATGACATTGGAATCTTGGAATGACATTGGAATCTTTCAAGAACTGATAATAAAACTGGAAACCTTTAAAAATGCTTTGGCTTAACTCGTTAATATATGTAGTCACGATAAATGCGTTACATAAGTTTGCATATCATGCACAGAGACATTGATAGATTTTGCTATAACCCACGACGCTTTATAATGGCGAGCTCAATGACCCACTTGCAGGGAGATACCTAAACAAGGTTCACTTTGAGGCCGGCCCAAGCGTGGTCGATTGCGATTACCACTTCCAGCTCTCGATGCCAAGTGGTGAATAGGGCGCCCCCAACTGACGTTGCAGACAAGCTAAAGCTAACCCGATTAGATCAATGCAAGCAAATAGATCGAGTATATCAGCCTCCATTTCTTACAAGAGTAAGATCCTTTTAGGAAATGTTCCTTTTAATTAATTTTCTATGTTTATCCCCGAGAAGTGTCGTCCAGGAGCCCTCTAGTGCTTTGGAAGTATGTAAACCGAGATATCTCACCAATTCCTGTTTATTCTCTTAATAAATAAATTTCAACACACTTAATTGTATATTCGCCTCTACTATTTGAAAGACAAACGCTTACACTCGCCAATGTATCGCGCGTCTGGCAGCTGTTTACTGCCTGCGTCGGTCAGAGTCTTTGCAGGTTCTTTATAAAAGCCATATTGCTTAAAAAAAATTACAGAACTAGCACAAAGCTACACTCGCAACACTACCGTACAACACCAGCAATATCCGTGGGCAGAGACTTACATTGTGCAAGTGCTCATAAACATGTCAATGGTTTTGATGTAGGAGACTGGCGGCAGTGAGGCCTGGGACTTAGCGTGCTGCGTGGACAGTGTCAACAGGGACGTTACCCCCAGCGTGACACGAGCCGGAGCCGCCTCTGGCTTGATCCAAAACGATATCCACTGAAAAATACAAAAGTGTTATTTTTAACGTAATGTATTCCATGAAAATGTAATCGATGATAACATAATTATTTCGTTTCTGTCAGTATCTCCGGATACCGAAATTAATATTTTTTTTATCTCCGAAAAAGCGCGTAGCTATTTTCATGAAAGTTTTACAGCGTGTTCTGTAGCCAGTCAGACCATAATTGTCGCTTTTTCTTGCTGACTATATGACAAATAAGTGAATAACTGCGACTAATATCAGGTAGTTTATTGAAGAATACAAAGACAAACTTGAAAGAGCAAACTTTCTGCAGCGGAAGGGCTACAAACCAAAGTAAATTAAAAAAAAAAACCGGAGATTTTAGCGCAGTGTTAAATTTAAAGTCGTGTTCCACATTAACTAAAGGCATCTAGTGCTTCATATTGTGTATTATAATGTCAACATGAAATCAATGATGCAAACAAGCTTGCTCCTGGCGGCTCAGTGGTGACAGATGGTGCCTCGCTGGCTGTCAACGCCGGACATTTGGTCCTCAACTATGCAGCGTCAGCACTTCTGTCACTCTTAGTCAACTTGGAAGAGGAGGAATGACCTCATAGTCGGGGGGAGGGGCACAGTTACATGAGTCTTCTGTCAACAATGCCATAGCTTAGACAATCTATGATCGACTGCAGCCGTGCTTTCTTCTGGGTGCAAGAGAGGATTTATAGGCAGCACGAAGCAGTGCATGTGAGTTTGCTAGTTAGGATAAGCAGTTGAGGCAGCTTTGCCTTTTGGAGTGGAAGAGTAAAACATTAAATGCGTCCCAAGCTCTGATGTCGGAGGGTGAATTTATTTCTAACTTCTAAACTAGAAGCAAAAGAATAAAAGCAAGAATGCAATTATTTTTGGGTATTATAATATTGAATAGTTCAGCTTCCGTTTACATAGCAACGGTTATCTAATAGAGGAAGAAATAAGGGACATTCAGCATGTCGATAGAACTGTTGAATTAATGCACCAGGATATTCCAACACACGATTAACGCGCATGGGAAAAGCAAGTCGGGAAATGAAAGGAAAAACAGGAAGAACAGGGAAAAGTAAGATCAGTAAGAGTATTAAATCGGAGGGAAGCAATGTGAGCACGAAAGACAGACGTCCCGAAGGCCTATTTATGGGAATTACCCAATTGCCGAATAACTGCATTTCCAAACAGTTATTACTTGATGGGATTATTATTTACACCTATCAAATATAACTGTTTCCTCGGAAATAGAGTTAGTGCGGCAAGTGGGTAATTCATTTAAATGGCTAAAGTAAGCTAGACCAATTCAGGGGGGGGGGAGGCGCTGCTCCATTTATACAGGGTGTTTCAAAATTAAAGGAAAAGTATTGGTTTGGTTTATATGTAGAAAAACGGAAAATAAAACGATTTTCAAAAGTGACAAAACTATCAAAACTCCTTAATTTGCGAGTAATGACGACCTGAAAGAACTAAAATCATAAATTTTACACGGTCATCCACGCGATGTCAGCGAAGTTAGATCTAATATTTTATCTCTGTTAGAAGTTACAACTTAGAGTAATATTGTTTAAGAATAATTAGTCAGTAACAGACTAGTATACTTACATCAGTTATGTAATCTTACATTATTACGGGAAAAGTTCTGTGTTCGAATTCAATCTTAGAAAGATATTAAGAGTACTAAGCTGTCATCACTTGCTTTATTCTGCAAAAACCATAGAGCAAACCTCATGTGACGTACATAAGAAGCAAACATTGTACTCTTTGAAACTGAAATGAATACACGTGGTGACGGCGGAGTCCCCGCCACACATTAGCATGACTTAAGCCGCGTCTACACGATCCATCTCTTCATCGATCACAAACTAAAAAAAAAGAACAAGCAAAAACACAAATAATTCCCTTCCTTGTCCCAACTGTACCAAAAACAGAAGACACGAACGCTTCAAGGTCACGGTACGCGAATTCAGCATTCCATTACTATTAATCGATATTCCACCCTCACTTTATCGGTCAGATATTCATTTTAGTTATAGATACTGATTGGCAGGTAAAACTTTATATATACTGGCGAAAAGCATAGCTAAAAATTCACTCACTGGCATCCCCTCAAATGCAGACGATAGAACAACAATTTCTCATTTTTATTTTATAAATTTCTTTAATTTTTATTGCAATTCACACTGTGTACATCCGTTTCTTCCATTAAAACGTAACTCTTGCTCCATTGTAGCTTTTACTAATGAAAAAAAGAAGGTACAGACGTAACTTGAGGAATATGCTACNTTACTAATTGGCAACATATAGTTGCCAAATGCTTCCCGCTGTACAGAAGTTCGAATCAAGCATAAACAAAATTCGCTATGCGGGTATATTTAAATAAAAAATGACGCTTTAATTACTAAGTAAGATAATTAAAACAGATACACATATTTACGGAGCTAGTCTGCGAACTTGTTGTGTGACAAACTCCGCCTGATCGTGCTCAAAGTTTTCCAGCACTGCTGGCGAACAAAAATCACAAACTTCGAAGGCTCGCCGCGTGTGTTTGTCGATCAAAATCGCTCCGCGATCACAAACTTCGACGAAAAGATGGATCGTGTAGACGCGGCCTAACAATTCCTAAATGTTGAGCAGCACTGCGTGTACTATCACGAGGATTTCATTCCTAATGTTCCAAGATCCTTTCGACGTCATGGTTGCCTAGATACCCTGCAGCCTGTCTGTTTACCCTAAAGCTTCCAGTATCACGTAATCTTCGGTGTAAATTGGTGAAGAACCTGTGGCCAGGCACCTCACGATTAGGGTAGCGTTCTCAGTACAAGCGTGAAGCACGTAAGGCATTTCTCCCGTAAATCCGTACTTGAGATGCACGTCAGCAAGTTCAGCACGCGTGCAGCGATCCATGCTTACAGTGCAGGATGCCGTCAGCGTGCAGCGAACCATGCTTACAGTGCAGCGTGCAGTCAACAAATGACAACTGGAATGACTTTTCTTCTATACCGTAGACTTAACCTAAAACTCGGAATTTAATATTTTCAATAGTTGGCTCTAACACGCAACTGGTTCCATATTTCTGATTTCGTACTCTTGCTAATAGCTAATTAGGGGCTAAAAATTCTTAAAAATGCGTAAATTTTGTTTCTAAATTAGATGACATAAAAACTAACTTCTCTGACAGCCTGTGGATGACCGCGTAAAATTTGAGATTTCAATAATTTTAGGTCGTCATTACTTGAAAACGAAGGAGTTTTGAAGTTTTTGTGACTCATGAAAATCGCTTTATTTTCCGTTTCTCTACATATAGTCAATTTATTTCCTTCAATTTGAAATACCCCATATAATAACATGGGATGGACAAAGCAAGCATGGCTTTACAGCTACAATGACTTATAATACTACACAATGACCGTCCACGTTCAGCGAAAGCTGACTTAATGCTGAGCGATAGAAAGTCAGATGTGAAAGTTTTATGAAGTATTTTCAATCGAACTTACCGACATGATTACGATGAGACAGGTGGGCATGTAGGTGTGGAAGAGATAGTACCCGAGGCGTCTCTTCAGCGTGAACACAACCTCCAGACATGTGAAGTTTCCTGAAACGCAACAGCAGCAGTTGTCAAGCTAACAATTTTTCCCAGTGTACATATAAGTACCATAAACTGGTTAAAATATAATTACAATTAGGGTAGTATTGCGAGGGTGATGCCCATGTGGTTTAGAGGACTCGATCAGACAGATGATGCTGTGGACGAAATTGCACAAATGCCGACTTACGATGGTTTCACTATGGCAAGTTTTGACATCAGATATGAGATTAGGTAGCTGACACAGGTAACGTGATGCAGCTTGCAAGTCGTCCTTGCTACCGTATCTACGCCAGCGAGTTTAAATACATATATTTCAGCACAACATATGAGCTGCCTATCTTCCCTTCCAGTTGTTTATCTGAGCTGCCTATCTTCCCTTCCAGTTGTTTATCTGAATGCGTATGTGGCCTTGGTATAATATACAAAACACAATCAACTCCCTGCTTCATTCTGCTAATTAATTTTACCCTAGTTGCCTAGCGCTTAATTTGTGTTAACCCGTCCTTTGATAGCCGGGCCAGTGTCTTTAGCGATAAGAACAATAGTAATAAGAAGCACAACCCTTATATAATAAAACATTTCGTGTATTTATTTATTTCGCGTCCGCTTTGAGGGAAATAGATGGGCGAAAAATAAGCCAGGTTGCAGATTTTGTAAATCGATGACCTGGTTGCAGAAGATGGCGGCGGCTGATCCTCATCCCTTAATCTGAAGACACTTCTTGCTTGAAACACTTCTTGAAATCGGAACACTATGTATGTAGCTTCGGGAGTCTGATATTATAACTTTTTTCTCTCAGGTCACGACGTATAAATTTGGCAGATGGTCAACGACGTGCCACGAATACAAGGAGAGATGAATCGTCTACGCGATATAGTCAAGAAAGACTTGAAGCAGAAAGGTTACAGAAGTGAATGAGAGGTGCTGATAAGCGTGAGCGGGAAAAAAATAAGGAAACGCAAGTCAGAGAAAAAAAACCCTGAGGTTGAAAGTATGACAAAGAATCAATGAAGAAAATGCAGCAAGTCAGAGAAGAGAAGATTCCGCAACGGCCTATATTAATAAACCAAATATCGATTATTGCGTGAATTTTCCACGCGCGGGCCCACTAGTAGTAATATATAATGAATAAAAATACAATACTAGAAACGAATCAATCGCTATTGCACTCTTGAGCAAAAACCAGGAAAGTTTCTAAAATGTGAGCCCTCCAACGGGTGGCATTATGTTCTCTGCAGAGGGCCGTTATACTAATTTCTCTTCAAAAACTATGTGTGAATAGTGTAGCAATTACAAATATTAATAGTTCTGTTATATTCGCAGTAGCGGCAGGCGAGAGGTTGCTTGTGTGGTGACACTGAAAGTCGTGAGATCGAATACCACCCAGATAGTCAAACTCTTATAAGGCACTAAACGTGTTTGCTCAGCGGTTGGTATTTGCAATGCTATTTCGGGAGTACTGACCTCATCCAGAAATGGGGAAGGTAGGGCTTCAACGCTGTAATGACGTGGCGTTGGGGTTCGAGTTAGAACCTGCTGAATTAAAAAAAATTATGCCAGCCTTGACTTTTAAACTGTGCTAAAACGTACCATATCTTCTATGAACACACCTGTCGTGTACACCTGGCTACAGTCCGCCGTGCTGTTGTCCGTGAGATCAAACTGCGGCAGTTGGATGTTCTCGTCCACGGCCAGCGGCAGTTCCTTCTCCCACTCGAAGATGAGATCCTCAGTTGTGTGGGACACTGCAATCAAATATCAGACATGAACTGTTGGGCCAATGTGCATACACGACAAAAGTTGCACATGGGCCTGTAGTTGTGTGTACAGGAGCTTCAACACACAGAGAGGCAGAGGGTGTCTTCGATTCGTATGCAAAAGCTCCCAACTCAAGCTATGCTTTTTGACATAATCCCTCTTGAATTCCCGTTAATTTTGAGGACGCAAGCTCATAAATTAGGAACTCTTAGTTTAAGCTTCCCTACTCACAAAGCACACTGTGATCCAAAACGAGGGAGAAAGGACATGAAGAATGTCAAGAGAAGCGTGAAACCCATGCACGAGTTAACGCGCATGGGAACAGCAAGTCGGGAAAGAAGAGGAAGAACAGAACAAAGCATGAGCATTGAGCAAGTAGGACTATGAAATTGGGAAGGAAGCACAGTGGGCACGAAAGACAGACGTCCCAAATGCCTAGCTAATGGCTAAGGTAAACCAGAAGGTCTGGCTATGTAGTTGCTTAAAGGTAACCTACAGAGTCCCTCTTGGGGCACTGATCCCTCTGACAAATTAAGAACTTCTACTGTAATCTAAACGGATTTGCATTGACTTGTCCGGAATTTCAATCCACACCTTTGGATTCGATAGTTTGAAATTCGGCTTTAATGAATTCGGTTTACTACGCCTGAATATCGATTCCACGTAGGGGATCCAACACTCACGACTGAAGCTACGGGCAACTTAGGACTAACCAGGTTTGACAACTTCCATAAAAGTTAACTAATCCATCACACTTTTCAGCGTTGCTCCCTTCTCCTCAGGGTCCAAGGACCCTTTGGTGTAATATAAATCTGATAGGCCCGCTGCACACCACACGGAAGTCCGGGGAGTCGTGTGTACCTCGCGCAGTTTTGAGCAGCAGACCATGAAGAGGTCCATTTCGTGAGACTAAGCACTGTCTCGACCTCACGTTGGAGCCCTGCCCGCCTCATCCCCCCCCCCAAAAAAAAATAAACACAATAAGAAATAAAAAAAGAGTGCTACGCCCGTGGGGACAAACGTCCGTCTTGCCCCACGAGCTACGTCACTGGCTCCTTCGATCAAGATAGGCTAATCCGATTCGCATTAATTTGGACACAACACCAAGCTTTAACAATTAACAAACAGCTATATCCTATTATAAACTTTTAAAAAGTCTTCTACTCAAAATAATGTTTGGAACATCAATCATCAAAATGTTATCATTTAGAATTGCTTTGAATAATGAAAGAAAATACATAAACGAATTAGTAAAGAGAGTTATTTTCTATAACAATTTGTCACACAAATTGAAAGTTAATGCAGATTTATGAAATATAATGCTGTTAAATCACTATATCTTTGAAACTTTCGAGGGAAGTGGAAATGGATCACAAAAAGAAACTAGAGCACTCTGAAAGTGCATGCCTCCGCCAAGCGAGGCAACGGAAGCAGAAAATTTAAATTGGCTCTGAAACCATAATTTTCTTTGCATAAACTCAAAAATCTAATCATTTGTGCCTCTTGATAGTAATAACAGCTTGTGCAATTTTCTTGAAGATCCGTTAAGTTATACTGCTAACAGACGTTATGACAAACATGAATCAAACACACAAACCGATCTGCACGAAAATTTTATCATTTCTGTCTTTTAACATTACTAACAACCCCTACAAATTTCATAGAGATCTATTCATTATTTTTTGAGTTATTGTGCTAACAAGTATAAAATTAAAAAAAAGTGACAAACGAACGAACAAAAGGATCATTACCAAAATTTGGTCATTTACTTTTTGTTATATACCTAACAATTCATGTTAATTTCATCAAAATCTAGCCATAACTTTCTGAGTTATGGCATAGAGATAAATGTGGCAAACAAACAAACGGATGAGCATATCTTCACCAAAAGTTAATCATCTGTCCTCCTAACATACCTAACAAACCCTGTAAATTTCATCCAAATCTATTCATAACTTTTTAAGTTATCTTGGTGAAAGACAGAAAGACAAACATACAAACAGACAGACACGACGAAAAAATAACCTCCTTGGTGGAGGTAATAATTCTCGTAGAATTTCGAATACAAATTTATGAATAGTCATTGAATTCGTAATACCCTTGCGGGGTTTCATGTCGTCTATCAAAATATAACAGATTCAGGGGTAAGAAACTAAGCTACTTTGTTGTGTAAGTAATAAGAAGCATATAATAAATAACACTGTTGTTTTATCAGAAATTTTATTAGTGCTTTAAATACTCAACGAGTAGTTACTATTCAACAATCGCTCTGCTATTATAAACTAAATAATAAGGGATATTATCAGAGTTCACAGAGTAATAAGCCAACTTACTTGACTGCAATGGGAAACAAATTGACTGAAAAATGTTTACCGGTAAGTTCATTCTGTAGCTCCTTGTTCTGCTTGAGTAGAAGCGTTGAATAAATTATGATACAAAATCATGATTATTGTAAAATAAGACATCAAGTCTGGTTAATAACCTTAATCGGTCTCTTTTGCTACATTGAACAAAATTTAAATAAACATATCGTGCGTCCATGTTACAAAAAAATGATGCCAATAACATGTTCAAAACTCACAGCTAAAAGTGAAAAATAACGATCAACTCATTCTATCTCCAATTAAGGGCATAGTTTATTTTTACCAGAAGTAATTACTCTTTTCACTTTCTGTATCTGTCACTATGACAAAAATCCCTTCTGATTTTTCATTTCATGGCCCTCTTCACAAAATGTCGATAAATTTCTCCGCCAGAGGGCGAGAAAGTATTGCTCATACTTTCTCTGAAATGCAGCGTATATCAAGAAAGAAGTGCTATGTGTAGCTCAAATACACATAGTGTAGAAATTTTGAGGATAGCTGACTTGTGAGAAAAATTACTCGCTGAAGCAGGTATAATTGACACTCAATGTATGATACAGACACAACAGCTAGCTCTGACAGATACTAACAACCAGATTGTGTAACGAACTATAATGAAACTCATTTTCAGCACAAATAATGGGTTAAACATCATCCAACAAAAAAGTTATTATCTAGAGATACTTAGAATGATGAAAGAATCTTTAAATGGCTGTGACACACGCTGGACAAAACCTGAGGAGGCTCTCGCACGCGCAAATTTGTTTTTGCGGAAAATAGCATCTCCCAATTTACACGTGGGAATGGTCCGTTGGTCAAAAAACTTCGAGCTCCGTTCAGCCAAACGACTTTGTCATGGCTACGCACTAAACACCATGACAAAAATACATCGGACAAGGAGAATAATTTAATAGATGCTATCCAATGCTTCCAAAAGTAATATTAATTCCAATTCTATGATAAAACACCTTAGAAATAATAAACCCGTTGTGACTCCGAAAGCGAACCGAACGCCCCACTCGCCGATAGATGTCTCTGGGAGGTTTGTTGACAGAATTTCGCGCGTTTGCCCAGTGTAGCGAGTGCAAAAGTGCTGCATGTTCCAACACAGAATTTTGCACAAATGCGAGAGTGAGCAGGAGTTTAGATGTCGATTTCGCGCGCAAAACTCGGATACTCGTTCTTTTGGATAGCGTGTGGCATCGGCAAAGACGAATTAGACGGATTTATCCCAAACAATTTTTTTCTCTCCCAAATTGCCATGTAGTATGAAAGTTTTATGCAAATTTATCAAAAAAAAGCTGTTTCATTAATAATAATTTATTTATTATTATGTATAATTTTATGATAGTGCCACGGAGAAAAGAAATGAGTTTCAAGAAAAATAGATCACTATTGAATTGTGAATAATAATACTATTGCATGATTTTCATGCAATTTATCGAAATATGGATGTTTTATAGCCGTTTCGAATAATTAATGAGTAGTTACTATTTCAAATTTGATAATTTCTTCTATGTTAAATGATAGTTGTATCCATTAAGGAACAAAGTGCTATAGGCCATCTTATTCGATTGCAATGGGAAACACATTGACACAAAAATGTTTACCGCTAAGTTAATTCCATAGCTCCTTGTTTCGGTGGAACTCCTGATACTGATGGCATTACTGATGGCATTACTGATGGCATTACTGATGGCATTACTGCTTATCGCAGCAAATCCAAGCTAGTCCAGAATTTCAGTGATGGGCGTTGGTTTCGTTACGCTAGCATAATATACAAGGAACAAGATAGTGCTAGAAACTGATATCAAAAATCCATTTTACGAGCAGGACCAAGTTGTCGGAGCTAACTGAGTCTTCAACTTATGTTTAACGCATAAAACTCGATCCAACTGGCAAATCAAACGCTTCTGTCAGCGGGTACGAACGCGTTAGCTATATTGGCTTTCCCTTTCTTCCATAAAGTAGCGCCATTTAGTAACTCATTGTACATGCGCTTGAGTAGAAGCGCTAAATAAATTATGATACAATATCAAAATTATTGTAAGAAAAACACCGAGATGTTTGCTTAATAACCATAAGAGGTAAAGTTTGCTACAATGAATGAAACTTACATAAACACAAAGTGCGTCGTTACAAAACATGGCGCCAAGAACATGTCTAAAACTCACAGCTATACCAATGTGGAAACAATCCATACTTTCTCCAAATATGGGTATGAATTTCGATATACTATATAGAAATAAATACACTTTTATTTTCTTCCTGCCTGTGGAAACATGGGAGTAATCGCTTCTGGTTATTTCTTCATTGCTTTCTTCAGATAATTTTGACCGCTTTTTCCATCAGAGGGAGAGATAATATTATTCCTACTTTCCTTAAAATGCTGCGTGTTTCAAAAAAATAGTGTTATGTGGAGCTGGAATACACACAGTATACAAATTTTGAAGATAGCTGACTGACAGGAAAAATTAGTTGCTGATGCAGGTTTCAGCCAATAGATGACACTCAATGTAAAATATATTTATATACGACAGCTAGCCTTAACAGATACCAACAACTAGATCCTATAATAAACTATAAAAAAAACTTTTTCTACACAAAGTAATGTTTTAAATGTCATTCATTGGAAAGCTATAATCTAGAACTAATTAGAATGATGAAAGAAAATTCACATATGAATTTACCATATCAATTTTTTCTATGACAACATTTTATATAGTATGAAAGTTAATGCAGATTTAAAAGATATAATGCTGTTAAATCGCTAGCTCGCTGACACTCTCGATCGAAGTGTAGAAAAGGGTTCATGTAGAATTACGAATAGAAATTTTTGAATATTCATTGAATTTGTAATACCTAGGGCTTCATATCGTTTATCTTAATATAAGTGATTCAGAGGTAACTGTCTGAGTTACTTTGTTGTGAAAGCAATATAAAGTATATAATAAATAACACTTTTGTTTCTTATGAAGTTTTATAGCTGCTTTAAATACATAATGAGTAGTTACTATATTACAATCGCTCAGTTATTTTAAACTAATAATAATAATAATAATAATAATAATAGAAATTCTCAGGGTTCACAGTGCGATAAGCCATCTCATTTGACTGCAATGGGAAACAAATTGACTGAAAAATGATTACCGCTAAGTTTTAGTTTCTTGTTTCGGTGGAACTCATGATGCTGATGACATTATCGATTGTGGCAGCAAATTCAAGTTAGCTTTGCTCTTAAGCTTTACTAATCCAGAATCTCAATGATGAGCTTTGGTTTCGTTACTGTACATTGTGGAACAAAATATACAAGCAACTGGATGGATGCAAACTGATATCAAAAATCCATTTTGGGAGCAGGACCGAGTTTTCGGAGTCTGCAGAGTCTTCAATTTATGTAAAACACACAGAACTCGATCCAACTGACGAAATAAACGCATCTGTCAGAAGTTACAAACGCGTTAGCTAAATTGGTTTTCGCTTTATTTCATTTAGTAACGCTAATTAATAACGCATTGTATATGCGCTTGAGTACAAGCGCTGAATAAGTTAAAATACAAAATCATGATTATTGTAAAATAAGACAGCATGTCTGGTTAATTACCATTAGAAGTAACTTTTGCTACACTGAACAAAAATTAAATCAACATATCATGCGTCCTTGTTACAAAAAATGGCGACAAGCACTTGTTCAAAACTCACAGTTAAAAGTGGAAAATAACGATCAACTCCTTCTATCTGAAATAAAGGGTAGGAATTTCTATATACTAGAAAAAAATACACTTATTTTCTTGCTGCATGTGGCAACATGAGAAACATCGCTGCTGGTTATTTCTTCATTGCTTTCTTCATAAAATGTTGACAGCTTTTTCCACCAAAGAGAGAGAAAATATTGTTCATACTTTCCCTAATATGCAGCGTGTGTCAAGAAAATAGTGTAATGCGTAGCTGGAATACATAGTGTACAAATTTTGAAGACAGCTGACTGACTGGGAAAACTAGTTGCTGATGCAAGTTTCACCCAATAGATGACACTCAATGTATAATATTGACATAACAGCTAGCTTTAACAGATACCAACAACTATATCCTATAATAAACTATAAAAAATACGTGTTCTGCTCAAAGTAATGTTTTAAACATCATTCATCAAAAAGTTACCATCTAGAACTAATTGGAATGATGAAAGATAATTCACAGATGAATTTACTATAAAGAATTTCTATATAACAATTTGTAACATACAGAGCTGGGACTACAGAATGAAATTCGGTATTTCGGTAGTACTGGCGGTACTTTCATCTACCGAAATACCAAATCTTTACTGCATCCTCTACCGATACCCAATGGATGAAACCGAATAACTTTCTTCGATAGATTTGAATTTCCCGCGCCTGCAAAAGAAGCTTCTTAGCCCTGTATGACCCACAGTCCTTCCAGGAAGACATTAGGAAAATCCCATTGATTCTCCTTTAGTTGAGCTTGTTCACGCTGTATTGAACTTCATTGAAAAAAAAACGTTGCGCTGTGAGAATTGGGTGTAGTGTGTAATAATGTTTCGCTCACCCAACTGTCACGTCGTTCCGAGCTTAGTGGAGCGTGAGCTGCCAGTGGATGACGTGGTTAAAGCTTGAAATAAGTGTTCTATGGGCTCTAGAATGTAATAAAAGGCTTTTAAATGCTTTTTATACATATATAAGGAGTTTTTTGCAATCTACATACCCGGCGGACATGTTTCCTCTGTTTCATAAGCAACTTGCTGGCGTTCTTGCCCCTAAGCTAGCAGTGATCTTCCGGCGCCTGCTACGGTTAGGAAATTTTCCAAGCTGTTGGCCTACTGGGAACATTACTGCCTTTCCCAAGGGTCCAGTGTCGCCCCATGTCGCCAACTACCGGCTCATTACGCTGACGCCCATTTTGTCGAAAGTGTTCGAAAAATTGATCTCCTGTAAGCTTCGTTGTTTTGCTGAGGTTATGGGTTTGCTGCCTGCTTGTCAGTTTGCGTACAGAACTGGTTCGGGTTGTTGTGACGCCTTGTTGTCAGTGCCACACCATTTACAGTCTGCGCTGGTTTGTCGGTCTGAGCCACGCCTTATACAGTTAGACTTAAGCTCGGCGTTTGACAGGGTCAACCACAGAGGTCTATTATACAAGCTTGAATCGTTTGGTGTAGGTGGTAGGGTTCTGTCAATCATCCGTGATTTCGTTTCTGAGCGAACGCAGAGTGCAGTTTTAATAATAATACCGAACCAAATATTGAAAAATCTGAATCCTTCGGGAGATTTTTTGGAAATATACCGAAATGCCGAACCGAATGACCCATTTTTGTCTACCGAATACCGATACCGGCGGTACAGAAAAAATACCTAATCCCAGCTCCGGTTATATACTGTAGGATAAAAAAATTAATGCAGATTTATGAGATACAATGCTGTTAAGTCACTAGCTTACTGACACAGTTGACGAAAGAGGAAGTGGATTGCAAGGAAAAATAATTTGCGTTGAATTACGAATACAAATTTATGAATATTCATAGCATTCGTAATACCCTTGGGGGGTTTCATGTCGTTTATCTAAATATAAGTGGTTCAGAAGTAACTATCTTAGCTAATTTGTAGTGAAAGTAATAGGCGTGGTTTTTGTTACGTTTAGATGCACGTTTCAAAGATTAATTGGAAACCGATTACGCTGAAGACGGCTCAAAATTGAACCCGGCTTCTCCCGTCTCAAGTGTAATGAGTCTGCAAATGAAGCTTGAATTTTCATTTTACTAATTAACGTAACAAATCGAACGGAAATGGAAATAATGAAAGTTTCAGACAAGTCAGACTGATCGGATGAGATTATCACCAAGGCAGCAGACCACGCCCAATTGGTACAGCTTTTCGAGACCGTTACTCTACCCGCGACTACATGAACAATACGCTGCGGCGCAGTTAAGATGAAATGCAGTATAATGCGTTCCGAGCCTTAAGCCTCAAATGAAATTTTGCAAGTGTAACTATCAGGAAACTAAACAGTATGAAGACTGCAAACGAAGAAGCTGATTTTCGGATGGTGTAAAGCGTGTCATGAGTGAAGGCGCATACACGCGCTACTCTCATCTCTGAGTCTGAATGCGTTGCTACTTCTACTAAGGAAAATAGTACAAACAGTACAAAAAAGTTAGAATTCTCTTCAAGTCTGAAGAGACATACGAAACTTGATTGACGGTACTTACTGAGAAAACGAACTTGATGGCTAACTTTTTTACACCTTTTTAGGTAAACTTAAAGCGGAAGGCTCAACGAAACGTTCGGACGAGCAGTAGTAGTACAAAATTTACTAGCGCATCAGAGACAAAATGTTTATATCACGCCGAACTATTCATGTGGTTTAACACAGGCTCGTGCGCCACTAGGACGTGCAGTACGTCTCGTTTTAAATTATCAATGATTTTTGTCTTGGCTTTTCTGTCGAGAGGTCTCAGATTCTAAGTGGTCTCTGCGCTACAGACAGAAAATAAGTGCAATTGTGCATCTCCAACCCCGGGGCATAGCGGAACGCTTTCACTCAGCTACGCAGCACAGGAGAAGGAAACTAAAAACAAGATGGTAGAAATATAGCAGGAATAGGTCGGCCACCTCCATCAGCAGCCCACCTCCCGAAATAGAAGGGGAAGTATTGAGAGCCTACCGAACTTTACAAAACTAACCTCGTCAGCAGGAACTGGGGCAAGCTGCAACATCTCCTGCGGAAAAGGCACTAGGGACCCTTGGGTGCGTGAGGCCCAAATACTGTATATTGTGGCAGGGAAAGGGCCCGCCAGACTATACCCTGAGGGCAATGTTCGGACGATCAGCTAAGGAAGCTCGTTCGGTTGATCAGCGTGTGTACCAGGCTGTACGACAAAGCTGTACACGCCACATCGAGAGCAGAAGGCATAGTTTGTCAGATGAGTGGACCCATATTATTTTTGATAGACACTTTTAATTGGGCGCCTGTGCAATTTTTGTCATCCGTATACATCTTAAGTCTGGCATCCGAGTAACTTTTGACACCCGTGTGCTCCTTAAATTCAGCGCCGGCGTAAATTTCATTCATCCTTCGTGTACACCTCATACAAGCTACGCGCACACATGCCCACCTGTACGCACCTACACAACTGCGGAATCAAAAAACTGCGTACACATGACCCTCCTGCAATAGAGCTGCAGGTGAGCTGGCCGAGAATGCGGAAGCCATCGGCAATAAGAGTTTTGATTAGCGGCGAAGTGTTCATAAAACTACGATATTGGCGGTCCGTTACTCTCCTTTATTGACGACATAAACTTGATTTTAATTCACCATAAACTGAACTGTGTCCACACAGCATCAGTCCTCGCTGTTATTCTCTTCTATTGAGAGCGCGGTCAATAGCTCCTGTTTTTTTTTTTTTTTTGAAAATATACTGGCAGGTCAATCGTGACAGCACTAACTTAACCAGAATACGATATTCTGTATGCAACATGAGTAACATGCTAGCCTGACTACTAACTGATAACCGTACATATAATGAATGCTATTACAGTATCTTACCAAATTGTTCGACAATTTGAAGAAGTTTATATGGTTAATTCTTTTCAAAAATTATATTACGTATTTTTATAACTCCATGCCATGACATCTGCTTCTGGTGAATCTACTACAACAGTGAAGAGAAACAGATATTTAAGATTAAGTTTCAACCGTGAAACTATATATAAAAAGGGGAACAGTGGAACGTAGGTCAATTAATGGAAATGTGGTACACTGGAAGATCAACAATATACGATGAGCTTAATCGAAAAGATGAACCTTGCAAGGGCTAATAAAAAAACTTTTTCGCAAGCCATTACCACCGTGGTAGCAGGTGAAGGTGTCGTACGTCTGACAGTGGACGTTGCATTTCAAATGTCAACCCTGCCAAGCGCGTACTTATGGCGCTCAACGCGCTGACTCAGCATGGATATCTGAACAGTTGCCGCGGGGGCACTCACCTTACCCAGAAATGGGGAGAATTAGGGGGGCATTGGTAGTTGTATAAGAGCCGTCTATCGAGGGCGCCATAGCTCTTGACGATCCGTCGTAGCCTGCAGTCGTACACTCCTCTGGGGCCAGTTGGCCTATATCTGCAGCACGAACCAGTAGTGCGGGTGGGTTTCCCGGTGGGGCTACGGTTAACCAGACTTTGCCTCTACCTGCACTATGAACTGGGACGAAAGCGACAGGTAAAAGCTCATAAATATTCATAGATTTGTATAATTTGTACCCTTATGACTCTAATAAATTGATTTCAGCTGCAATTTACCTCTTTTGTCGCCGTTATGCAGATGATTTGACAACTGGACCAGCAAGAGTCCTCTAGTCACGGATTGCATTGCCTGTAGACGCCACTGAAGAATTTCCTCCAGACATTTCGGAAAGCAAGAGCTACCACGAATTTTGCCGGTGCCTTCAATCTTACATTTGCTGGCATTATCAAATTTTATTTACGAATAATTCTGAAGAAGCTCACTAGTAACTATCTTTTAACTTTTGGAAGATGGAAAAATTATTTAATAAACTATTGTAAACAATGATAATGGTAAAATCTTACGCATTACTCACACCTGTTTACCCTTTCTATTTCATTTTTATCGCAGCTAAAACTCTCAAGGAATTTAACAGGCGGGAACGCGGTCGTTGTTCACTTGGCAAGCCAGTCAGTTATTTTTCCCGGCGTGGCTGATTTCTTGGGGCGCGTTCTACCAATCGATATAAAAAGAGAGTTAAGTGCAGTCTTGCTATGAGCATTGACAGAAGAGTGCTACTAAAATATATATGTTGTGCGCGTTTGGCGGATCGTTCAAATTTTTAAATAGAAAAAAAAACAGTCCTTGCCTCCCCTAACCTACCCGACATTAAACCCGAATATAGTCCAACTTACCCGAAATTACGGCCTAATACCTACAACATGAACCAAACGCGCAGCGCGATCGATCGATCGCGCAAATTCACCAACCGCGCACATCATATATTCCGCCCTATAGGCCTGTAAACTTTATATTCTCTCATTGCTGCTCTGTCCAGCCACACTGCTACAGACTTCCAGCCGCCACAGCCTTCCAGCCATTCCTCGCGCATGCAACTTTATGTGCGTCAATTTCCGCCTACACGCTACAATATACTACATGTATTTTTTTGCAGAACAACACCCAGAGAACTTAGAAAAAAACTCCAACATAGTGCTACAATACACCTGCGCAGCCAGTCAGCCAGGCTTCAGCCTTGCCGGAAATTTAACCTTCATCGCAAATACATTTCGTACCCTCCTTGCATTAAACCTCCATGGAAGCTCTGCACAAGACAGGTAGCTCAAAGTCAAACTCTGCCACCCAAATCCTGGTACGAAGAGTACTGTAAGATTTCCCCTATCCAATACTGAATCCTGCCCTGTGGTGCTCGGCTGGCCAAGTATAACGTGCATACGCCGTAACGGGCGTTTACATATTAATCAACCAAGCCTACAGGCCCCAGAGGTATTCAGGTGCCAGCGATTTCATGATGATAGCTGCTACTGCCACAGTGGGGTAACGTGGCTGGCATAAGGCATATATTGAAGATGGCACTTGNTAACGGGCGTTTACATATTAATCAACCAAGCCTACAGGCCCCAGAGGTATTCAGGTGCCAGCGATTTCATGATGATAGCTGCTACTGCCACAGTGGGGTAACGTGGCTGGCATAAGGCATATATTGAAGATGGCACTTGGTTTATTACATGCATATAAACAGCCAATGTGGCCGACATGGAGATAAAATGTATAAGTGGTTTCATCATGTTGGCCCAACGTGGTTTCCACGTGACAATTTTTGCTGTAACAGGTGACTCACTGGCTCCGCGTGGTAAACCTGTGGAGACCTGCTAAAAAAAAGGTGACCACCCACTTTACTAAGGATAAAATAAGCTGAGGGGGTAGGGTGGTGTACATAGATCTGGCAAAGCCTTATGAGACCCGCGTACACCCCAAATCTGGTCGAAACTGTAATTAAGAAATGAAAAAATTAATTATGGAGCTAGAGTTTTCGAGAAAATCCATAGTATAGCACAACCTCAAGCGACAATAGTGTGAAAGATACTGAGCCAAAACACCATAGATACAACCTGGACCGAGTCCCGAACAGACATTGCGGACACACACGGCGCTATTACCTATACAACCTCGCTGTCGCTTCACAACGCTCATGGCAATGACAGTTGCTGCCACAGCTCCAGAGCTTTTCGGGCCTAAATGAATATAGGAACAATACTTATTTTCCTAAAATCTTTTACAAGTTCTGGTGAGTTAAGACCTTAAATTCACTATGTTGTATAATGCTGCTGTATTCCTACAAAAAAAAATGCCTTGACAGCGAGGTAACCCAACCTGGTTACACAGTATGGTTCTTATGTAAATCTGACGGCTGCAACCAGGAAGCAAAGAATGCAACGGGAGGACTCAATAGTACTAAAATAAAACTTAGCTGTGACCGCACGTAGCAAATTTACATCACATCGACGAGTCGAAGTATTTGAGTGTGGGACCTCAGGCCTACGTAGATTGTTTTCTTGAACATATCACCGTATTTTTTCGATTTATTTCATTCAATCTCCCGTTCATAACTGGCCAGCTACTTGAGCTGCAAAATATCGTAGAATGTTGTCGCCAAGTACAGAAAGTTCGGGCAATGGCTAACTGTTAGTGTGGTTTCTCTCGCGTACAGAACTGGCTATAATGGTGATTATATATATTGGTAAGGAATAAATATGTTCTGTGAACAGCACTGTGAACTGAATATGAAGTCTAAATAAGGCTTCAATCAAGAAAAAGAAAAATGATGTCGCCAAAAAAGAACAAATTCGGCACTAGTGCTGTGAGAGTTTCCACCAACATGCACTGCAATTTTCTATAGATAATTGCTAAATTAGTTTATGTTATCTCTAGTTATTTATACGATAGAGATGAATTTCGCAATTTAAGACGATTTTTCTGGTTGAATCAGTGAAAATGCTTCAAGGCCGCTCAACCATAGGTTCGTCGATGATGACGTCACTTTTTGGTGCTAATTTCTTGTGAGTCCTCCCGTTACGATCTTTGCTTCCTGGCTGCAACACAGTTTGTACCACGACCAACTAGGGAGCGTTCAGATGGGCAACGAAATTAAGCCTTTGAGGCTTGACTTGTACCAACCTTTGGACAGGTGCCCTGGCTTTGACTAGTTGATTCAACTTTCAGTCGTTGACTGTAATCAGTTGCCTGTGAGACTTCCATGAACTTAATGTTACCCCGTAGAATGGAGACTTCGGTAACGTAATTGGGTTGTTTCTAGCATATACAGTACGTTACCTTTGATTATGCTAATAGAATGTCTTTACTTAATTTTTCAAGATGAGAGTCTAACTTTGAAATATCAATATTAACTAAATGTATGGCTATGTTGCGAATATAAACAGCACTTGTAAAATAAATATTTAGCCATTGGTTAAGTTTATCGTACAATTTGCTTATTTACGAGCTTTTTCCTGTTACCTCAGATTATGCAACAAGCTAATAAAAACGTCATAAAGATGAAATACATACAAGTGAACAGGAATATTGTTATAAAACGCTAAGCGAAGAAATTATAACCAAAACAATTCAATAAACACTGAAATAAGTGTTCAGTAGTTGTAAACATAACAAGTTAATTTTGAACATGGCAACCTCCATTTTTCATGATTTTTTTTTTTAAGGCGATTATCAACAGACTTTGTCAGGTTTCATATTTCAGATGGTGGAATAGAATCTGCTGCTCTTTTTACTGCATTCCATAGGCTTAATTTGCTCGAAAACTGCCGACCACCTTCATAGACCTTCCTTTTGATCATTGCCCAGAGGTTCTCAATGGGATTTAAATCGGTTCTATTCGCTTGCCAGGTTATAATCCTTTTTGATTTGAATCCTTCATCCGCAAGCCAGTTAGCAGTGTACCGTGCTCGGTGTGAGGGAGCGTTATCGTGCTGAAATACCAATTTGGGTCTGCGTGCGATAGTCTGCTCATCAAGCCATGGAATCAAGTTGGCTTCAAGAAATTGGCAGTACTTTTCTGCATTCAGTTTAACGCCTTCTGCTACTTCAAATGGACCAATAAGGGCGTCACCTACTATCCCGGCCCAAAACATTATACCTCCACCACCTTGTTGACGCTTAAGCCGTGTCTGTTGAGGTCGGTCATGGAGGAGCCATCCAGACTCCCATCCATCTGGACCATCAAGAGTGGCTCTGCATTCGTCAGTAAATATGACATTGGAGAAATCAATTTTCATGTTCTCCTCAGCCCATTTGACTTTATTTTCTTTTTTTCTTTATGAGTTTTTGTTAGAAGTGGTCGTTGAATTGCCTTTTTCACTTTCCCTAGCTTCTGCAGAACCTCACATCTTGTCTTTCTGCTTAGTATTGGGGCTTTTGCGCCTTCAAATATCGCCTTACTTGTAGAAAGTTGTTTTCTAGCGATAGAAACCTTCAAATGTCTCATATCCCGAGAAGTCAATTTCCTCGTAGAGGCTCTATCCGAAGTTTTCCTGTTGACTTTACCTTCAATTACATAAGCCTTAATTGTTCGCTGATCACGCTGTAATTCCTTGGAAACTTCGAGTGTTGTCTTACCAGAAGACAATAACGAGGTCACTTTGATTTTTTCTTTACTTTTTAAACCGTAATTTCTTGCCCATGTTGACTAGAGAGTGATGTTGCATAACTGGGGTAACAGCAGAACTCCATGCGATAAGCAAATGTTGCCAAAACGTAGGAAATTGTTTCGTTTTCTTTTCCTCTAGTTGTTTTTATAGTACATACCTGTGCACTAACTTACTATTCACATTTTAAATGTTTGACACTTATCTTGAAAAATAAGTAAAAAAATTGTATTTGCATAATCAAAGGTAACGCGCTGTACAACGCGATTCAAAGTGACAAAGCTAAAGTTTTTTTTGTCTGCTTTTCCAGATAAGTCAAGTGGGCTTGGCTTAGATTGACTTCGATGACCTCATCGAACGTACCCATAGTCCCTTTGGGCGTTGGAAGGTAAAGACCGCACTATTGTTTCACCGTCCCCCAACAAAATTTTCATGCGCCTCAGGAGCTGAATTAACTATTGTATTAGATGCTACGGCGGCCCTAACAAGCCCCGCGCCCCCACGACAAACACGGAGCAGTAAATTTACTCCGCCTCTTTCTTACCAATTAACTAAGTTTAAATCTCACCGCCCGAACAGAGTTAGAGACTCCGGCGAGTTACACTCGAAGTTTATCGAAAGTTAGCACCGACTTAATTAATTCAATTAAGGCGCCTACTGAATCGGCGGCAGAGCACATAAGAATTCATTCCAGTCTGTCCAGCACCACAAATTAGTGATAAACCATTGCAGTGGAGCAATTGTCCGTCGGACTATAACCTCGTGGCGTTAAGCCAGGCACACACTAGACAAATGCACGCTCAACTTGACACTCGGACGTCCAGCTCGCTCATCGGCCAGATATAAAGTGCAAGTCGGTATCATAGATGCAGTAGCATGATCGGCGTGCGAGCTGATCGATTGCTCGGTATGCTGAGAAGCATGAACAGTGTTGTCCGGTCTGTACAAGAAACAAGCTATAGCTTTGACGACGATACTTCCATAATCTTCGGATGAAGTCCAGACGACGTCGTGCACGCCACATAGAGAGCGGAAATCTCACTGGTTACCTTGTCAACGATCGGACAATTCCATCGAGACAAGATAATCTAATGAGGTTTACTTTGCCCAAACCTCAGACATGAGGGTTGATTTCGCTGTTTGGATCGAATTTCAACGCTAGTGCAGACTACATTATGCTTACCAGTACACAGCTTTGTGTTTCTGAGACATCTCATCAATAAAAACTTGATGGTGGATTACACAGCATGTTACGCACTTGCATGACAAACAGACTCAGATATTAAGGCAGTTTCATAACTGCTCCCTGAATGTCGAAATCCAACTTTTCAATACATATTATAATCTAAAATATTGCAACTCTCTTTCGGCTAAATTCACAAGACAAGCCATAAGCGTGTTGCGCGTAGCGAATTGTGATATATTTTGACAGAGGGTAGGTGTTCCCAGNCGTAAAATGGAGATTTAATGTTACCACATGAACTTAATGTTACGCCGTAAAATGGAGATTTAATGTTACGCCATGAACTTAATGTTACCCCGTAAAATGGAGATTTAATGTTACGCCATGAACGTAATGTTACCCCGTAAAATGGAGATTTAATGTTACCACATGAACTTAATGTTACCCCGTAAAATGGAGATTTAATGTTACTCCATGAACGTAATGTTACCCCGTAAAATGGAGATTTAATGTTACCCCATGAACTTAATGTTACCCCGTAAAATGGAGATTTCAGTGGGCTCAACAAAAATTGGGCTGCTTCCAGCATATACAACGCGATTCAAAGTGACAAAGCTAAAGTTCTTGTCTGCTTTTCCAGATAAGTCAAGTGGGTTTGGCTTAGATTGACTTCGATTACCTAATCGAACGAGCCCCTAGTCCCCTTGGACGTTCGAAGGTATAGAGACCGCACTATTGTTTCTCCGTCCACCAACAAAATTTTTATGTGCCTCAGGAGCTAATTGAACTATTGTATTAGATTCTGCGGCGGCCCTAACAAGCCCCGCGCCCCCACGACAAACACGGAGCAGTAAATTTACTCCGCCTCTCTCTTTCTTACCAATTAACTAAGTTTAAATCTCACCGCCCGAACAGAGTTGGAGACTCCGGCGAGTTACGCTCGAAGTTTATCGAAAGTTAGCACCGACTTAATTAATTCAATTAAGGCGCCTACTGAATCGGCGGCAGAGCAAATAAGAATTCATTCCAGTCTGTCCAGCACCACAAATTAGTGATAAACCATTGCAGTGGAGCAATTGTCCGTCGGACTATAACCTCGTGACGTTATGCCAGGGACACACTAGACAAATGCACGCTCAACTTGACACTTGGACGTCCAGCTCGCTCATCGGCCAGATATAAAGTGCAAGTCGGTATCATAGATACGGGTAGCATGAACGGCGTGCGAGCTGATCGATCGCTCGGTATGTTGAGCGTGGGACTACCTAGTGTAGCCCCGGCATTAGAAGCAAGAGCAGTGCTGTCCGATCCGTAGAAGAAACAAGCTATAGCTTTGACCACGATACTTCCGTAATCTTCGAATGACGTCCAGACTACGTTGTGCACGCCACAGAGAGAGTGGAAATCTCACTGGTTATCTTGTCAATGATCGGACAATTCCCTCGAGACAAGATAATCTAATAAGCTTTACTTAGCCCGGAACCTCAGACATGAGGGTTGATTTCGCTGTTTGGATCGAATTTTAACGCTAATGCAGAATACATTATGCTTACATGTACACAACTTTGTGTTTCTGAGACATCTCATCAATAAAAACTTGATGGTGGATTACACAGCATGTTAGGCACTTAAATGCCAAACAGACTCAGATATTAAGGCAGTTTCATAACTGCTCCCTGAACGTCGAAATCCAACTTTTCAATACATATTATAATCTAAAATATTGCAACTCTCTTTCGGCTAAATTCACAAGACAAGCCATAAGCGTGTTGCGCGTAGCGAATTGTGATATATTTTGACAGAGGCTAGGCGTTCCCAGATATACATGAGCTAGTGATGTCTTTACTTTGTATGACGTTAAGGTGAAGTCAGCATGGTCGCACCCCATACTGGGGAATCCACACTCGCTGGTTCGTCCTGCAGATAAAAGTTAACTGGCCCCAGAGGGTATATGGCTGCAGTCAACCACAGATCGTCAAGAACTGTGGTGCCATCGATGGAAGGCTTTTATGCAATGATCCGTGCCCCTCCCCAACCCTCCACATTTCTGGCATTAGTAAGTACCCCACAGAAGCTGTGCAATATCAAATGCTGAGTCAGCGCGTAACGAATCGCAAGAGGTGGTCGAAGTTAGTGAGAAGGTTTGCTAGCACAGCGATTCTAAGCCGAATCGCGCCGAAGGTCAAATATTTCGTCTTAGTATTTCTGCCGGAAGGTCGCGAGTGACGGCGAACTCACATAAGTGAGTTCTGTGTCTCACATTTATAGAGCACGCGCATCTCCAACCCTACACGACACGACTGAACGAATTCGCTCAGCCGTGCGGCACTGAGCAAGAGACGAAAAACAAAAAGAGAAGGAGACAGAAGCACCCGTGTGGACGGTTCCTTCCGTGGCCCTCCGCACGAGCGATGGTAGGGGTTCCGCGGAATAGGTCGGCCACCTCGATTTGCGGCCCACCTCATGGAACAGATGGGGAAATATAGAGAACCTACCTAACCTAACAAACTAACTTTCTCAGCAGAAACTGCGGCCAGCTATAACGTCCCCAGCGGAGAAGGCACTCGGGACAGTTATCTGCGATAAAGTCTCAAACTCAAGAATAATCGGCGTGGGATTAACGTCCAGAATACGATTCATTGTAGCAAAACCTCGGCTCATGACGACTGACATTCCAAAGATGTAAAAGCTGACGAGCGCAGCAGTTTGTGCCCCAAAGGAACTATTCACATTCATGTCCCTCCTGGCGTGGGTTCACGCGCTGGTCTTTTGAAAGGGTGTGCTCTGTAGATCTTCCGAATACTTTGTTATGGGCTTATAAAAAATACAACTCCGGATTTTTTCGTCCTTCTAAGTTTAGGGCCGGAGGGCCCAGCTCCGACTGACAAAAATATAACTGTGAACATTCTGATGTGAATAATGAGTGAATTTGCGTAAAGGTTAGTCTTCGCGCCGAGTAGTAACGCTCGTTCGACAGGTTAAAAGAATTTCTACGGAAAATTGTACCAGTGTGGAATACATACATACATATTACTGTCGCTCAGAGTGTATTTTAAGAAATAGACTTTTCATGAAACAAATCGCATTTTCGAAAATCTGGCACAGGAACTTAGCTACGCAATTTTAGCTTTTTTGTGTGTTGCCAAGTACTCGCGAAGATCTTTGCCTCAACCAAGATAAATGCGGAAACACAGACACACGCCCATTCTCAAAGCAGCAACATGTCCGCCTTTGCAACAGCAGGTGCCACTGAAGAGACAAACATACATAAGTAAACGTAAGGTTAGCTTGACCGTACAGCCCAACCAAAAAATCCAAATGCCCTGGTTCGTGCTTTAGATACCCTAGTAACATTTGGGGCAGCTGCGGCGCCGCCCAGAGGCTGAATTGCGGTTTTAGCTTCTGCGGCGACCCTGAGTGTAATGTGTAAGGTAGATGCCCACTGGGCCACAAAAGACTTTATGTCAATAGGTAAGTGACTTTTAACCTGAATCATTTTCACTCAATAATATGGAATAATGGCATATCACATCCACAGTAGCAAGTGATACGAAGAGAATATTTTATTCTAGAGTTACACCAAGTGCAGATATTCCCAGACAAACTCTAGCAAAACATTGAGCTTCACAAAACCGTGAGGGATTTTCCCAGCTGCGGGGATAAAGAAATAGGCAGTTGCGCGCCAGCAGTGCAGCCGTGTGGGCTGAGGCGCCCGAGGAAGCGATGATTAAATCCATAATGAAGCAAATGTGAGGAGATGATTGCGTAGTTGTGCAGTCGCCGGGTGATGTATGGCAAGCAGTTTTCCCGTCGTACGGCAAGGATGGCAATGCTTTTTAATTACGTTTTATGGAAAGAATTCGGCGCAAATGTCTTTGCGTCGGAAACAACGTCCAACAACTTTCCCAATCAAAAAAATCGTTAGTTAGAAGGAAACAGACATTGCCTCGCCCCTCTTAAAAAAACATGGTACTAAAATAAGAAAAACTTTGGAAAACGCAAAGTTGATTGAGGGCTGTATTCAGTCACAATAAAATAATAAATCATCAGGCATTGGTACGACTGATACACCGCACGAGGGTTTTCTCTTACGTAATTCTAGAATTTGAAGATCTGGTGGTGTGAAGAACACGAAAAGTAGTCGGGGCCGAAAGTCAGTTTGAGAAGCCCTCTCTGGGCTTCCCTTCGCCTTCCGATGTAGTGAAGAATTGAAGATCCGTTGCCAATGCTGTGGGACTCGAACCCGACACTTTCGCACATGGTGCAGGTGCCATGATCACTCAGCCACCGAGAGGTAAGTAATGCAATTGACGAATTGCGTACGCAGAACATTTCCACATAGGTTCCTACAGTAGATACCTGCAACATATTGCCTCTATGGCACAAACTCTTTCAAGAACAACGTATCCCATTTTTGGAGCGGTTTAGTGGGCAGGGGGTCACCGCCCAGGGTGGCAGGAGCGGTTCCAGTGCTCGCGAGCAACCACCGGTGTGTACAGCATGGGGTACTCCGGCTATGGGAATTACCCAATTGCCGAACTAACTCTATTTCCGAACAAACAGTTATATTTGATAGGTAAAAATAATAATCCCATCAAATAACAACTGTTTGTTCGGAATTAGAGTTAGTTCGGCAATTGGGTAATTCGTATAGGTCAGCACGCGCTACCAGGTCTTAAAAATTCCAGCAATAGGGCAAAAGAAAACACCAATAGATGTGTCCACTGCATGGAAGATAATCACCACTATCTATATCCAATAACGGATAAATCTATATGAGGCATGGTAATTCAATCTTTTGACGCTCGAATTAATGGCCAGTTTTCGTAGGAATAGTACTGATTAAAATGGGACCATACTGTCCTCGTGTGCGTTAATGGATTAAAATGATACTCGGTTACTGGTTAAAAAACATTTACGGCTTTTTTGATAGCATTCAATGGTGAAAAAATCTTCTATAAGAGCGTTTTCTGTGCAGGAGCCGAGCAGCGGTCGTCTTCTCACATACTTAGGCCGAGGAGAAATGTAGCCAATCTCGAGCACTATATTAAGGGATACAAAATAAACACAAGACGCGCACCCTCGCCTATAGAATGTTTATCCCCCATGGTTTGTTGCACTCACTGCCTTGAGTTGAGTTTTGCACTTGCGGGAGCAGAACTGACGGGACCTCATACAAATTTACATGAGACAAACGAGCGCAGAGCTTCATTCCAAAGTTAAATTAGGGGACGAGGCGGTGACAACACGCGCGCAATATGCTCATGCGTTCATGCTAAACTGCTTACGCAAAATCTATCTTGCCTCTCATTATTAATCTAGGGATAATTTACAGTGAAAAAGTTATGAGTGAAATGAAATGTTCATAAACGGCATTTCATACAAACTTGCGATGGCAAAAATCGATTCGATCTTTCAACTTGTTACCAAGCCATCGCGAGATTGTTAAAATGTTAGTGAAACAAAAGCATTTAGACGAATGGGAAGTACATATATGGCATTCTATCTTATACTAGGGTACTCACAGCACAAACATGCCGTTTAAGAAACTCCATTGAAGACACCAATCAGTACTTTACGGTTCATGCCCGTCTCAGAGTACATATAGATGCAGGAGAGAAACCCGCCCAGCAATGGAATCAAGAACTTCGAGGTGACGTTCTGACGAGCTCAGTCTTTGTAGTCGCTATAGAAATGGGTGGCGCAATCAGTGCCTACGCCATATCAGCATATTTCAAGCAGGAGCTGCTTAGCGCAACCTGCTAGCAAAAAAAATAGCTTTTTCAGGGCGGGGCCCAAATTTTACGAGTGTCGGAACTTTGGTACTGAGTGCTATATACAATCGAGTCCACTATAGAATAAATAAATCTGAAACTTACTATGCGAAGCCAATATCAACGGCTGGACATCTAAAAAACAGTATGAGGAATTTGTTTTTAAGGCGAAATGGAGTGTTAACATACAGATGCAAGCATTTCGGCCAGCCAGCAAGCCAACCAGGTCGTGCAATACAAAGTGGGCCGCTTGTTTATACAACGGAGGTCCTCTATACGTTGCCTCCATCTACACAATATTTGCTCCTCTGTGCCTGTAGCGTGATATTGCTCCAGTAATTCGAGTAACAACCGGAGAATCGATACGTTTGAAAAAGACTTTAGTTATCCAGGCGAAATTGACATTAGATTTGAAGATGATAAAAAAATTGCTGCTGTAATTCAAGGTTTCCGCGAACGAAGAGAAAATTACGCGTAAATCCGCTCGTTGAACACCCTATCAACATCTACGTTTATTACTTTGATGGTTAAATGTCTGTCCGTCTTGTCCCCATAGAGGAGGGGACAAGAAATATGCGTATAAACTTCTTCGTTGCAGCCCGCAAACGTGGGCTGATGTAACTAACATCTTTCTACGCTGTTTTCCTACTGTAACTTCATAAACCGCCTAATATATATGGTGATGGATTACCCCAGGTGCAGTAGGCCCATATGTGAGCCAGTTTTTATATTGATAACTGAGTTTCTCGATGAACTTTATACCATTCTTATTGTTACTAGCCCCTTTGCCAGGCAAGTAATCATATATCAGTACTTTCTCCATTCTGAAATTTATGAAGATTTTTTCAACGACACAGTAGAGTAATTAGAAAAAGTCACCAGTAAATTCTCTGTCGGATAGCAGCAAGCTGACCTTGGTCTCTACTTTATTACCTCCACCGAGGAGGTTGTTTTTGTCGAGTTTGTCTGTCTGTTAATCTATCTGTCAGATTAGCTGTGTGTTTGCTTGTCTGTCACCAAGATAACTCAAGAAGTTATCGACAGATTTTGATGAAATTTACAGTGATTGTTAAGTATGTCAAAAGGAGCAGATGATTAACTTTTGGTGAAGATCCTTTCATCTGTTTGTCAGCCTCATATTTCTTATTGCAATAACTCAAAAAGTTATAGACGGATTTTATAAAATTTACATGCGTTGTTAGGTATATTACGAAGAGTAAATGACCAAATGTTTGTAATGATCTGTTAGTTCGTTCGTTTGTTTGTCGCTGTGTTTAATTGTATGCTAGTTAGCACAATAACTCAAAAAGTTAAGAACGGATCTGGANGGATTTTCATAAAATTTACATGCGTTGTTAGGTATATTACGAAGAGTAAATGACCAAATGTTTGTAATGATCTGTTAGTTCGTTCGTTTGTTTGTCGCTGTGTTTAATTGTATGCTAGTTAGCACAATAACTCAAAAAGTTATGAACGGATCTTGAAGAAAATTACTGGTACTGTTAATACTGTTGAGAAGCACAAATGATTCGATTTTGGTGTTGATACAAAGAAAATTTTGGTTTCACAGCCAATTTGAATTTCGTTACCGTTGCCTTGTTTGGCAGAGGTATGCTCTCTCAGAGTGCTCTAGTTATTTTTATTTTTGAGTGAGAATAAGCTGTTTTAAGCCAAGCACGTCTGCAGGTGTAGGCTGAATGTATCCATGTATTTTCCTTGTGCCTGGCCACCTATTTATGTGACTGGGACCAATCGATAGTGTAGTGGTGGTTATTTTGTACTTGTAGGCGTATACGTGTGAAAATATTGTGTTCTTACGAAAAGTTATTTCATTGATTTAAGAATATAACTATATGTATACATATAGATAATATATATAATAACTGATAATGGTATAAATGAACTAGAACGCCTCGTGGCGTAAGACCTGCACCCACGGTGGGGCAATTTCAGCACAGTCATTGTTGATGGCCAGCAAATCTTAGTTTTCACGTGGATGCTGTGTTCGACAAGGTTAGGGCAGAGTGCCCCCCCCTTCCGGTAAAATCCCTTAATAATAACATAAGAAAAAATACAGTGTCTCGTGGCATAAGACAATCTGCCGCGGTAGAGGCAAATTCGCAGCGTTGGAGGTAAATTCAACGCCGTTATTTTTGATGGCCAGCAAGGCCTAGTTTTTTGGCATGGGTCACATATACTGTAGGTCAACCCACCAAACTCGATACAAAAAATTATGACGATTGCTCAACTCCTTCGACCACTTATTGAGTGGACAGATAAATATATATCTATAATTAAATCTTCAACGAAAACATTATCACCTCTCTCACTTTGTTCGCGGGTGATAATAATGAATAACGGTATAAATGAATACACACTGATCTTTAATATGTTTTCACTGATTACGTAAAACGCGTACATTATTTTTCTACAACAAGCTGTAGGAAAGTCCATCAAATATATATAAAAGTAGGGATCCGTGGTTATCATGTGCTGAGCACAAATATGGAGGTGGAATTTCAAAAGCTGATGCGCCGAATTGGGAGTGAATAAAATAAAACCAAAAACTCCATACTTAAGAGTAAGATCGCAAAAAAAGTGGGGAAATGTGCCATACTCAAAGGGCATAAAAAATCTTCGTAGCTTCATAGTTAAGACCGGCATCACTAGAACGTGGGAAAATCCCACGAAGGGCAGCCATGTTGCGCAACAAAAATGCAAGGTGTAGACGGGCCTCCAAAACTCACCGCTGGCGTTACAAAAAGTCGATTAAAAACGTGACAAAAGTTAACTCTGTCACAAAATTCTTATTTTCAGCTCAAATTACTAACACAGACCAGGATCGTTTACTTAGAATTGCGAAAATCCACAAACAATCGTTGAAATTTCCAGGAAGAAACAACAAACACGCCTGCAGCGTTCATACGCACACAGGACGTTTTCAGTGGAAATGTATGGCCACTGTATACTTAATATTTTAGAACTATAGGAGACTCACGAACAGTTAGAAAAACATTATAAATATCTTAGGACTCTGTTATATGAACATTTAAAAACGGTAGCGGTAGCTACTTCAAGGAAAATTTTCTTCCAAAGGTTATACTACAACTCTCCAAATTATGCAAAATAGCTGCGTTAGATTCACTGTATCATTATATTAAATATATTAAATACAGACTCACACACTGATGTCAGATGAAATATCGAAAAAGTCGCTAAAATTGAGTTTCATCCGAAATAACTCAACCCCTTGAAGTTTAAGAACTTTCTCAAATAATTAGCTGCAAGAAAGCCGACATAACACAAGTGCTGTTCCCTGTCAAAGACTTTCATTTCATCTTTTCATCAGTACATACAGTAGCAATAGTATGTCACTGCTGCTCTGTACGTTTACTATCCAAGGACGCAAAATAATTAACTTTTATAGGGCGAGCGCGTGGCCACAGGATGCCACTGCAAGGTTCCGTTATGAGGAACCCGTCAGAAATACGAGGGTGATCGTTAGTTCAACCTCCGGAGCAGCGGACGCCAGCAGCGAGTTTTATGGTGGAACCGAGCAAATTGTATCAGGTTATAACCACTGCTCTGTCGGCGCTCGCTAAAAATATTTCGAGAATCGAGTGGCTACAATCCGCTACAAAAGCACGTAGAAGGATGTAAAATAAATGAAAGAATGTACACTGTTGAAAAGCACACAGTATATAAAATATTATTTCTTCTATGGTATATATATATAGTAGAGCTACATAGTTAAAGTCATTCAGATTCGCAAACAAGGATTTTCGGTGACCTTGAACGTTCCCCGGATATATTTGGCGTATCTTCTTTCGAAATAAAGTATATTTTTCATTTGTAGCAACAGTTTATCTCCATAACCGTAGTGGCCGCGTGGTCAGAGCGCCGCACACGTTGTCTCAAGGTCCAAAGTACGGTTCCTAGCCAGGAGGTATCTAGCGATGCTCATTATTAGAATGTCAACGTTTCCGACGTTCATATTCCACTGCGGTGGCACTGACCGAACCAGCAATGGCCACGGTAGGGGGATCGCAGTTTTTGTCTAATTTATCCATCAGTGACGTCATAACCGCCGCAACCGTCGCAAGTTGTGGTCGACTGCAACTGTGCACGCTTCAGGGCTCTGCGAGCATTAATCTCCAGCACAAATCAATGTTTGTTTATTTCATAGTCAGGGTGTGTAGGCACGGCAACTTTATCCTTTATCGATGAGTCAGCATAGCAAGACATCAACGCTGAGTGTCTCCAACAAAGATGAGGCATTTTATTGACACAATAACTGGATAGTAGGAAAACGACAATGGACAGAAAATGAAGTATGTATATAATAACTTCAATCCATAACGAAACGAGTTTAGGCTTCATGGATCAAGGTTCTTCAAAACAATTTGATAAGACGCAGTACAACAGAAGGAAGAATTTCGTTAGAAAAAACTCTTTAGAATGAACGTAAAGGTAAAGTCAACTTGAACGCACACCCCAAATGAGAAATTCATATGCACACTGGTTCATGCTGCAGCTTGATGCACGTTAGGCGCCCCACAGCACAGCTACAGTCGACAACAGATTGTCAAAGCTATAGCAGCAGAGACGTAAGGCTCAGGTTACAATTAAGCTCCCTACCATTCCTTTATCGGTTTGGGTCACTACCCCCGCAATGGAGTGTGAACGTCAGAAACGCTGACGCCACAAGTCAGGCATCACAAGATTTCACCTGCCTTCAGAGATGCGGCCAGGGTACTAGAGCATGCAAACGACGCCGCACATAATGGTACAGAAAGCAAACTGTATACTTACAGAACACATGCAAGTAAAACTACAGCATGTCGGTATTATACAATTGCGAGCAGATACTTCTCCCTACCTTACTCAGGCCGGAACACTTCGCTGTAAGGACTCTTTAATTTTCGTGAGAAAATAGCATTAGACAAAGAACCCATGTGCCACAACAGCAACGTTTGACTTTTCACAGTTTACATTAAACTTTGGCCATATTACTTACAGCTCTCGATTTGCAGCTTGCAGCCCTGCGTGTCGTGGGGGTAGATGGCGTAATTCATAGCGCACGACAGCGTTAGGGTTAATCTGAAAAAAAATACATGCATATCCATGTATGTATATATTACAAAATTCAATTTACTAATTTCAGGTCAATAGTCGATATTAACCGATGCTCTCTCCTAAAGATATCTAGTGTTTCCCGAAAACCCTCAGATTGGAAATGCACATAAAGGGGTAAAGATAAAGTGAACTTGACTTCACATCCCAACCAGGAGATTCACATGCGTTGGTTCGGGCTGCAAATACTTTAAATGTCCGCTGGCCCCAGAAGGGTGCAAGGTCTCAGTCAACCACAGATAATAAATTATCAAAACTATGGCGTAACAGAGACAAAGCTCAAGCGATAATGCGAAGCCTTGGCCAATCTTCAAATTTGGTTGGATTCAGTAGCCACAATAGCGTCTGAACGTCGGAAATGCCGACTCAGCAAGCCAACAACTGAAAAAGTTCACCTCTTTGGGATACAGGCTCGATCCCCCGTACTAGCGACTACGAGTCCGACACTCTAACATCCTGCCACTAAAAGGACAAGTAATGTAGAAACCATCAGAAGTGAATCCCCCCCCCCACACGTGTGCAGGTAGTCTATAGAATGTTCGAAGAAATGCATACAAAGTTGAATTCAACACTATGCTACAGTTGATGAGTAGCTACAGATAGATATGCACCAGTACAAATTATAAAATACACTGATAAAACACATAGAACGAAACATAAACATACGTATGTGCAAATAGAAAAGAAGACCATGGCGATAAGCATACACAGTCTTAGGTCAGTACCCTTGCAGCGGACGGTAAATGCCTGAAAATCCCGAGCATTCTAAGAATTCATATCCCTGATGAGGAAGCGAATACCTGACCCAGAGTATGCAGGCACATGACTCTACCACTGCCTCGGCAAGCATAACGAACGTAACGGAGGTGCAGTAACGGTCCGGATGCAGCGGAGGTACAGTAAAGGATGTTATGAAGGTATTGTGAACTCACTTGACCATGTAGAGGATCATCTTGGACTTGTAGAGCCATACGTAATGGTTAGGAATAGTCATGGTCTGGAATGTGACCTGCTTGGCATTCTTGAAGTAGCTGTCAGGTCTCCACATTTCATTGAGCCACTCCACTTCCAGCAGCCTGCGAGCACAGAAAAAACTAGAGCACCCTGTGAGCGCATACCTCCGTCAAGCAAGGCAGCGGTTACGAAAAATTCAAATTGGTTTTGAGACCATGATTTTATTTGTAGGCCTATCAACACCAAAATTGCATGATTTGTGCCCTTCAACAGCGTCAACAGCTTCAGTAATTTTCAGAAGATCCGTTCATAATTTTTTGAGTTATGCTGCTAATAAACATTCTGGCAAACATTAGTCAAACTCACAAACGGATCAACCGATCATCCCCAAAATTTAATCATTAATGTCTTTTGACATTACTAACAACTCCTCTAAATTTCATAAAGATCCATTCAAAATTTTTTGAGTTATTGTACTAACAAGCATAAAATTAAAAACATCAACAAACGAACGAACAAACAGATCATCACAAAAATTTGGTCCTTTACTCTTCGTTATATACCTGAGAACTCAAGTAAATTTCATAATAAATCCGTTCACAACTTTTTGAGTTATAGAATTGAGAAAAATGAGGCAGACAAACAAACAAATGGATGGACGGATTTTCACCATAAGTTAATCATCTGTTTCTCCTAACATACCTAACAATCCCTATAAATTTCGTCCAAATCCGTCCATAAATTTTTGAATTATCGTGGTGATAGAGAGACAAACTCGACGAAAACATAACCTCCTTGGCGAAGGTAATAACAAGTTATTTCTTTGATACCAACCACTAAAAATCATTCCACTAGCATTATCTACGAGCCAATCTACACCAAAATTCGCATCCTGTCATCTATCTATCTATAAATCTATATTATACTAAAAGTCTGTGAACCGGTCTTGCTTGTGTTTTGCTTGTGATCTTGCTTGTGTCTTGCTTGTGTCTTGTGATCTTGTTTGACACATCTTCTTCACTTTTAGATAGGGAAGAAATTCGATGGAGCTACTCACTGCTCTACCCTATCCATTCTATGGG
>LQNS02277216.1:2842508-2859405 GCA_001587735.2 Parhyale hawaiensis | reverse complement strand
AAATGAAATTAGGAATGAAAGATAAGTAAAAATAATCGAATAAAGCTGCCTCAAAAGCAGTAAGGCGCGAGGAGGTGATAAAGAAATAAAAGAACGAACAAGCGCTTATGTTAATCATAATCAAACCTGGAGTGTTAAATTCCCTGCGGTAAAGTTTCTAGATTGCCAAGTCCAAATCATTGCAAAAAAATAGTTTTTTATTCTTACCGGTACTCAGACGTCATATTTTCCGGCAGTCGGAGCCGCTCGTCCGTCCAGGTCTGAGCGAAGAAAATATCCGCAGCATAGGTCTGTAGCAAATGGAAATTATTATCAGTTAATTAGATAATTTTACGGCTACGTACCGAACTTTTGAATATATGAGTTTGAACTAACTGGCCCAGTGACGCACTACAACCCTGCGTTGGAAAATTTCAAGGCTACATACGTACGTAAGTACGTACGTAGCGAACTCACGCAATTCCAACATTATGCAGTGCACCCTTTATATGGAAGCAGACGTCGGACTTTATCTTTATGGCGAAGTAAAAGTTTTCTGCTTGTTTTGTTTTAGAAATAATATTCATCCATGACTGATTTCAAGTCGGAAAAGGATTTTGCCAGAACTTTCCGCCAATCACGAACGATTATAATTAAAATAACATAACCACAAAGTTTCTTCTCTCATGGACGATTTCATATCAAGAACGATTTTTTACGACACAGTTCCCTCCATTTTGAATAATTTCAAGTAAAAACTAGAACGCCTCATAGCGTCGACCACCACCCGCGGCAGCGGTAAATTCAACGCCGTCATTTTCTATGGCCAGCATACTCTAGGGTTTTGACATTTTTCACATCTCAGTTAATCTATCTGACTACCTAAAAATCATTATTATCACTCAACGCTTTTTTTTTTGCCTGTTCTTGGGCCGACAGACAATATAATATATCGCCGTCATTTGTGACGGTCAGCTAATTCTAGTTTTTTTGGCATGGGTTACATCGAACGTATCAAACTCTCTGCAAAAAAATATAAACATTGCTCAACTCCTTCTACTACTTATTGTTTGGACAGACAAACATACAAATATATATATATAAAATCTTCAACGAAAATATTATCACCTCTCTCACTTGGCTCGCAGGTGATAACTAAAGCACTCTGACAGCGCATACCTCTGCGAAGCAAGGCAATGCTAACGAAAACTTCAAATTGGTTCTGAAACTATAATTTTCTTCGTATCAACACCAAAATCTAATCATTTGTGCCTTTCAACAGTAATAACAGCTTCGGTAATTTTCTTGAAGATCCATTCATAACTTCTTGAGTTATGCTGCTGATAAACATGCTGACAAACATTAGTCAAACTCACAAACAAACAAACTGATCATCACCAGAAGTTAATCATTTATGTCTTCTAACATTACTAACAACTCTTGTAAATTTCATGAAGATCCATTCTTAACTTTTTGATTTACTGTGCTAACAAGCATACAATTAAAACAAAGACAAACGAACGAACAGGTCATCACAAAAATTTGGTCATTTAATCTTCGTAATATACCTACCTAACAACTCATGTAAATTTCATAAAAATCTGTCCATAACTTTTGGAGTTATGACATCAAGAAAAATGAGGCAGACAGACAAACAAATAAACGGATGAACGGATCTTCACCAAAAGTTAATCATCTGTTCCTTCTAACATATTTAACAATCCCTAAAAATTTCATCAAAACCCGTCCATAACTCTATGAGTTATCTTGGTAACAGACAAAGACCTAGAGAAACAAGCAGACAGCAGACAAACCCGTCGAAAACATAACCTTCTTGGCGGAGGTCAAAATTGAACACAGAAAAAATTCACTGGAAAATATCCCTCATACATGAATTGTTTTGAGTCCAAGAGGATGGTTGAGTCAAGCATGTTTGGCCATCAGAGCCATAATGGCAAACAGCTGAGTTCCCAGCCTCGACGTATGTCCGGTTATACCCAATAAACGATAATCGCTTTTCAAGGCAATCCGTTTACAGGAGACTAATGGCACCCAATCGAAATTTTCTACGAAATAAATCAAGAGGGCAACTGAGTTAGAAAAGAATCGTGACCGTTTTCTGCAGTAAATTATCGCCAAGGATCCTACAGATCTTCTTGGAAATAAATGGGGCCGAAAGCAAGTCGTTAAATTTGTGCAGTGAGTCGATCGTCCCAAATTGAATACCAGTTGGTTTTTGGCATAGGACATGAGAGATCGGATGTTTTCCAACGGGGGTCAGGATGTTTGGTGTAACTGTAGTCGAAACTAAAAGGCATATTTCTTAGCGGGCGATCAGAATGTGCCGTAGGATGTTGAGAATTCGGTTTCTTAACTGACGGGAGAATGTTTGGGAATCGGCATGCTGATGTGTGGTGGGAATATGGGGATAACAGACTATATAGGTTGGACAAAATATTAAAAGTAAAAGTTCTACTCTGAAATTTCAATTTGATATAAACTTTTTAATTTTATTTTATCCACCAGGGAGGTTACGTTTCTAACAAAGTTTGTCTGTTACTTCGTCTGTCACAAAGATAGCTAAAAAGTAATGGACAGATCTGCAAGAAATTTACGTGAGTAGTATAGAAATGCAAGGAGGAACAGATAATTAACTTTTGGCGGAGATTCATTCAACCGTTTGTTTGTTTTTTCGTTTGTTTGTTTGTCGACCTGTTCTTCTTGGTAACATAACTCAGAATGATTTTAATGGATTTCATAAAATTTACAAGAAATATTAGAGATTTTACGAGGAGAAAAGGACCAAATGTTGTGATGATCAATTGCTATGTTTGTCTGTTTATCAGTAAATTTTTCTGCTAATTAGCAGTATAACCAAAAAAATTATGAACGGATCTTTATAAAGTTTTCAATAACTGCTAGGATGCTTAAGAGGCACCACTAATCAAATGTTAGTTATGAGTTGTTCATCCGTTCGTGTGTTTGCCTTTCTGTTTGTTGAAAACAAAGCTCAAAAAGTTATGGATTGATCTTCAAGACAGACAAACTGCTACGAATGTGACAAGAAACAAATAACTTAATATTAGCGGCGATCAAAAATAAATCACGGATTTAGGACCAATTTGCATACTTCGTCAACACAGTACGGTATTGCTTGGTATAGGTATACGCTCTCGGAGCACTTCTCCAGTATTACAACATATCAGTTTATTTATCTTAATTAGATCCCACTGGAGTTTAAAGTAAGTTACGAAATGCATGACCTCATTAAAATCGAAAGAGAATCAATTCAGCGAGCATGCATAACTGATTCATCTGTCACTAGAACAGCTGTATGTAATTTCTATTTTTTCGAGAGCTACCACAGAAAAAACTACGACGAAAATCAAGAAGTAAGAAAAATCCCAGCAGAAAGAGTAACTTCGGCCCACTGGCAGAGACCCGACAAGTGTTGCAGCGACTGCAGGGAGAAACAACCGAAAAACTATTGGATTTTTATTAAAAACGAATTCAGATAGACCAGCGGTCACCGACTACCAGCATAAATCGCTGCTGCCCCCCCCCCCTTTCATGACCGGCTACGACCCAACAGAAGACGCCCAGCATCGTGTGATTCCACACACGTGACACGAACAGCATAACCTGGACTTCGGCCGAAGACCCACAAGGTTCACACGGTAAGGAAGAAGATTGGAATTCATGATTTAACAAAACTGTGCGGCGAGACCTTCGTAGCACCGGACCTCACAGAAGCCTCAGCAAGAGAAAACATCTACTTTCCAATAGAAACTTCCAGTAAATGCAGAGCTGGTATAGAGATCACGTGGTTAATCGACATATCAATAGAAGCAAGTAATATTCCCTGATGACTCCAGCTGTTTATAGCTTTTATAGCAATGAGTGCATGGATCGCTACAGCACATGACATGGCCTCCGCACTCTCCAGACCGCACGCTCAACCTGAGCAACGGTCGTGCTGCTCGTACGTCGGTCATGCCACCGTATCTATGCTACCGACTTTTACTATGCATCAGGACGACGTGCGAGCTGCACATCCTCTCATCAAGTTGAGCGTACGACCGTATAGCGTGGGCTTGACACAGTCAAAAATCTGGCATTTCACCTCCACATGCAAGTGGCCAACTTTTAGCAGCCTGGAACCGAGTGCACAGTCTAGTCTTTTCTCCCCCCCCCCCCGCAATACAACCCTCCCAATGTTTAGCGTCTACCTTGTTTAGCAGCAGAAATTAAGTGCAGAGCTTCCTTAGTTATTTGGCTAAAAATTTAAAGAGATATCGAATAGTTACGTCACAAGTGATATATATACGTAGGTACTTACGAAAGGCCAGCTAACATTTTATCAAACATTTAGTTGATATTCGGATTGTTTACAAAAACGCAGTGAAACGTTTGAAGACTTTGACCTACGTCCAGAGACCAAATGACTACAGTGTGAACCCGCCTCAGTGGTCATAGCATACATTAACGACGATCTTAGACTTTATTTCTCTTAAGAATAGTACTATTAACCCTTTCTCTCATGCACAGGGACGTCTCTGTACAACATTTCACAATGCTTCTCCTACAAGAAAGATAGATTAATTATGAGAAAAAGGGGTTAACCGTATACCGCCCGAGATAAGCGTAAGTTTTCATAGAGACAGCACTCTTTAGAACGTGACTAACTGGTCTCATCGTGCGGTAAAAGGAAAACAAAGTTCTAAAATGGGATTTGTGCGCACTAGGATGTTGCCCAATACAAATCGATTCCGTGATTACTTTCTTAATATTCTGAATATCACGAAATTCTTAGAGATTTTGTGAACCGGGCGTGCGTAGCTGTTATATACAGCACGCATCTATAGCATTTACACTACTAGGGACAGTGAAATTTATGGTGAGCAGGCGATACTGATAGTCTGATACATGCTTAAGCAGATAATACAGGCAGTGATATACGTAATGAAAGGTTTTGCTTCGTTTTCAAAAATAGAAAGTGTTGTTTCTGTAAGACGCTCAAATGGAAATAAGAGTAACATCTCCGTTACTTGCAAGAAAAGAAAAGCAATAACGTTTGTATAACTCGTTAGAATACAGAAAAGAAAAAGTCTCTGCATCTCGCTAGAATACAGAAAAAATAACGTCTCTATAATTTGCTAGGATGTAAAAAAAATGTCTCCATAACTCGCTAGAATACAGAAAAGAACGAGAACAGGGTACGTTGCGTGTTGCACAGTTGAGCTGAAGGTCCCGGGAACGATTCCCACGCCAGGTGAGCGACCTCTGTGCATGGCGTCCGTCGCTCTGAATCAGCAAATTTGCTTGGTGTTCATAATTACCGAGGGAGCACTTACCTTAGGGTAGGGAGGGAGGACGGGTCGTTCAACCTTCCACTAATGTGCCATAGTTCTTAGCGACCCATGGTCGGCTGCAGCTGAACTTACCTCTCTGTGGCCAGTTGGCGTACTTCTGCCGCACGAATCAATGCGTGAACGTTTCCCAGTAAAGGGTGCATGCAGTCGAAGTTAAATTTACCTTTCTTACTTAAGAATACAAAAAAAAAGAAAGAGACGTCTCTATAACTCGCTAGAATAAAAAATAAAGAGTATATTTGCTAGAATACAGAAAAGAAAATAAAAACCATGTAACTCGCTAGCATGCAAAAACGAAAGTAACGTTGCAAGAACTCACTAGAGTAAAAACATAAAGTAACGTCTTAATAACTCACTAACTAACTAGAATGAAAAATCAAGTAACGTCTCAATAACTCACTAGAATAAAAAAAAAAATAAAGTAACGTCTCAAGAACTCACTAGAATAAAAAAGAAAGTAACATCTCCATAACTCACTAAAATAAAAAAAGAAAGTAACGTCTCTATAACTTGCTAGAATAACGAAAAGAAAATAAAGTTTCTATTATTCGCTAGAATACAGGGAAGAAAATAAAAGCTTTTTTATTTGCTAGCATGCAAAAACGAAAGCAACGTCACAATAACGCACTAAAATAAAATAAAAAATTAAAGTAACGTCTCTATAACTGGGTAGAATGAAAAAAAAATTGAACTTAATTTAATGTATTCAAATAAAAAATACCACCACATGTTGGAAAAATAAATTACATATCCATCTATGGGGAAAAAAGGAAAAACATAGCAGAAGGTTGTCAGTAGAAGTAAAAAACAGGAAGGAAACGTAGTAAGCACGGAAAGAAAAATATCCCCCAGGTAAGACCCAGGTAAACAATGGGGCCCTCATCACAACAGGACTCTGCATAACGTGAGGCGGGTGCTGAACAAAGTCCCGCAACAAACGAAGACAGAGCTGGCCATATTTTCTTCGAGGTTTTTTTGCAGTATTGACATATCTTCCTAGCGACAGCTCAAGGGATGTCCCTCCAATTATGGTAACGCGAGACTTGCTCCATCCGAGAGTCAACACTGAGGGCTGGCTGACGGTGCCGACAGTCTAAGTAAACAACTATAGCAAGTAATAGCTGCTAACTTTTAGCTCTCAGATATTATTACTTCAATTACTACTGCAATTGTTATAACGACATCTTTCTCGCATGATACTTAGCATCGTTTATTTGCGTGAGATTATAAAATTTGCCTATGGTATTAAATTTGCTGTGTGTGGAACTTCGGTGAGTTCCTCCTCAAGGCCTGTGCACACGCTAGTCAAAAGAACAAGCTTCATAATCTCCGCGCCTATACGGGCTGCGCTGAACGTCCGAACCTCAACTAACAGTTCGCGCTGAACAACCTGAACTGACAGCTAACATTTTCACACCCTTTTGGGCAAACTTAAAGCTGAGTTTACAAGGGCTCAACAAACGTTAAGACGATTAGCCGAGGTGACTCGTTCTTTTGGCTATCGTGTGTACCAGCCTTAGGTGGTGCAAGCACCGAAGAGCAATCGGAAAGTAAGAATTAAGTATGTAGTAGAAAAACCCTTAAGCATCAAAGCAAAGTTAAGGAATGAACAAAAGGCGGCTAAATAGAGAAAACAACGGCAGGTTGATCAGTAATTTTCCATACAGTCGCTCTGGATACACAAGAAATGGCGGTTTCAGAGAGGGCGCTAAGGGCAAATGATCTCCTTTTCCCCGCAAGAATTTAGGTTAGGAGACATTAAATAGGTAGCTACCGGTTCCCCGCCCCACATGGGACAAACTGGCATTGAATGCCCCTAAATACCTGGAAGGGGACATTTGCCCCTAATGCCCCCTCCCCTCCAGATCCGATACTGCATACGAGTAAAAGCCTGGGACAAGCCGTATATGTCGGGGGCCACGCTATGCAATGGCACGCTCAATATGTCAAACGGACGGTCAGCTCGCCCGTCGTTGATGCTACCGTATCTATGACACCGTCTTTCGCAGTGAAGCGATAGGGATGACGTGCGAGCTGGATGGACGACCATCCAGTCCGTTTCAAAACCTTAAATACTGACCGATAAGAAGAAGTATTTCTCTCTTGTCATTGTTTCCCTGCAAAACAATAAGACGACAACATCAAGACCAAAGCATCTGACCACTCACCATGCTGTTCTCATTGATGGAGTCGATGCCCATGACGGTTACATGGAAATAGACCCTGGTGGGCTCTCCGTTGACCCGAGGGGGTCGCATCTTGTCATAGTTTCTTGCGTCTTCGGGCAGTAGGTCCGACAATTTCAGTTGGCCCGCACCGTAGTCCGCTCGAACCGGACCACTGCAGAGTAAGAAAATAGCAATTACGAAGATAGTGGAACTACTGTTGTTATTAACATGTTCTTCATAGGTTACACCTATTCAGTATATAGCCGAAGTTGAGTTACCTCAATACGAGTTACCTCAATACATGGGTTCATTCTCCTACAGGAATATACTGTAATTGGAGACTAAGGGCATATCCGATCGGGCGCTAAAATTAAGCCTTCGAGGCTTGGCTTGTTCGAAACTTGAGGCAAGTACAATGACTTCGACTCGTTGATTTGAATGTCAGACATTGCCCCTTCATCGGTTACGCCTGAGACTTCCAGAAGCTCAATGTTGCTCCTTAACATGAAGTTTTCAGCCGGCTCAGCGTTATCGGGTTGTTTTTAATGCTTGCAGCGCGATGCAAAGTCGCAAAGTCAAACTTTCAGTCTGAAGTTTCGAACAAGTGAAGCCTCGAAGGCTCAATTATGGTGTCGAATCGAACGTGCCCGAACTCTTGGAGCAATGCAGCACATCCTGAGTAAGATAGGACTAAGCCACTACACTCACAAAAGTTACAGCGATTCAAAGAGAGGAAGAAAGATTAGAATAGGTATGGGATGACCAACGGGCCCCAGGTCCATCCTCAGAAAGAAGACGATGCCTGGCGGTCGGCCGTCAGTGATGCACATTCATCACTTGGAGCGCCACAGCTGATGAAAAGAAGTCGTTGCTATGACTAGTGGAGGTCTTTGTTACAGGTCAATCGCATCCGTTCTACCAACAACCACGCAGCAGCTTCTATTACAATGTTTTATTTCGAATACTATATTTGGTGTAAGTAAATTCAAGGCTTCATCAATTGGTTCATCAAAGTGCAGTTAATAAGTCAAGCCAGACGGTTTGACTTGTCAGGAACTTCAGAGTGTGGCTTTGGCGTCATCACATAAAAATCACCCCTAGCAACATTTGGGGCCGCCCCTGCGCCGGTCAGATACTGAACTGCGGTTTTAACTTCCGAGGCGATTCTAATTGTCAGTAGGCGTTAAAACCAAACCAAATACACTTGAGATGGCAACAAGAAATTTCCGGTAGCCTCAGAGGTAATCTAGCAAGCTTCAACGTCCAAAACCCAACACAAGAAGGCGAAATCAGCGCACCGGTCCGACGTCCCGGACAAATAAAATCTTGAAAATTTAACTTCATTAATTGACGGAGCCTTTGCAGTTAGTAGACTCGATAGATGCGATTCCGTTAGTGTTCTTTATTGTATTTTAAAACCCGTACCTTACCTCTGAACCGCCCTGCACGCAGGTATATATTGTATTTTAAAACCCGTACCTTACCTCTGAACCGCCCTGCGCGCAGGTATATAAATCTGTCGCCTTCTCTTGCCAAACACACACTCCTGCATTTCCCAAAGTATCACCTCACTGCCTCCGAGGAATTAAGGCGATCCGTTTGCAACGGACAGTTATTGCTGCGAGCGAGGCATCAGAGTCTTTCCATTGCTGTGCACACGAGCATTTAATACATTTGGCAATACAGCGCCATGCACAGCAGCGGAGCAAACGGCCGTTTTGGGATGGCAGTGAAAGGATGCGAGTTTCAATTTTCAGACGTGCTCAATTTGTCAAACATATCCTTGGTATCCGTTTGCCGTAACTGGTGGGTATTCTATCTCTATTTTCCCGAAGTGCACGTTTTAATTTATTCCAGAAAGGTTTTCACAGCTGCGGAGTGTACACTACCGACGAAACTAAATATGCTCGTGTTTTTTTTAACCTTTCTAGGGCTTAATAAGATGGTCAATAGATATTATATGTGACAATTTTAGCTCTATATCTACTTTCTAGTGTTCGACAAAGTACGGGATGGGCCCAAACTTTCCAACCAACTTCTCCTATGAGAGCTTTGGTCAGCAGCGCCACAGCTCATTTACTACAGAAAACGAACGGTGGTGTGGGGGCGAGTAATGTCCTGTGCGCCATGTAAGATGATCGACGCCCTTTCTGTTGACTAAAGAAGGTCGCTCTTGGATCGAAATAGTTTTCAAATTATGAAATTAATCGCAACAGAAATTAACGGTTATAGTTTAATTATTCTTGTCTATAATTTCGCAGTGGATGATCCCTTCAATACCCAACCATACGCTCGACATGATCTTTTAGGCACGAAGTCCTGCTCTCGGTTGCTTAGCTTGTTCTTCTCCTTGGTTTGTCTACGACCGCCGCCGTTTAACGTTATGGTCGAGCAGTGGTGTCCAAACATTTTCGCCATCTGTACTCTTTATTACCTTGTCCTACTGTTACGTACCAACCCCCCCCCCTCCCCCCTTCTCACCATGGCTGACCAAACGCTAATTATATTTTCAATAATCGTGCAAATAAGAAAAGACAGTATGACAGGACTGTTAGTCAATAAATTTCAAATTCATCACGCGAACAGAAATGATAATTTAATACCAAAATGCTTGAAAATTACTTTGTTTGAGTTTTTGTGTGTTCATTGTTTGCTCACGTACCCTCATGAACTACACTGCGTACTCCCTGGGGTACGCGGACCTCTGTTTGGACAACACTGTGGTAGAGACAAGACTACCAAAAATGGCGTCTGAAAGTGTCGGGGGTCAGAGATTCACTACAACAAACATGTCGCAGGCTTTCTGGAGACAGTTCATACGGGATCCATATATTGCAGTAAAATATAAATGATGCTTTAATAGTTTGAAAGAAAAAGTAATAAACTATTCATGATGTTATACAATATTTAATAAGAACAGCATAATATAAATTTGAATGATTTAAAACTCTTCTCTTAAAAAACGGCAAAAAAACTTTGCACCGACCTGATATAGAGTAATTCGCGTTGTGTATTTATGCTAGCTTCAAAACTACTATGATAAAGAGCAGATACGTGTATTTTACATATTCATCTATATATTGATAGATTTTGTATTCTCAGTCACGTAAACACGGGGCTTAACAAGCACAAATTCGACTCTCCCATTTACTCCTAGAACGCCTTGTGGCGTAAGACCATNGCGCACTTCTCCGGCTCGTTGGCTGTGCATGCGTGTGTGTTCTTTGTTGGTGCCGGCGCGGGGCCGTGCTTGCCTCCCTAGTCTGGCTGGCCTGCTCTTGGCCTGCCTGGGCTTTGGGGGCTGCAGAGGTGAGTTACCTTCTGCGCAGCACTTCACGCAGATTTTTCGCTCATCACCTCTTTTATCCGAAAAATGAGTAACGCCTTGCACGGATTACCGAGGTATTTGTAAGAACTCCGTACTTTACCCCATTAATCCGAAAAATGCTCACTTGTTCAGATAGCATTCCGAACAGTGATGTGATGTTCAGATTAGGGAGGGTTTCGGATTATTGAGGTGCGGATTAGAGGGGTTTTACTGTATAGTGCACCACATTAAGCAGTTCCATCAACCGCTTCCACAACATAGGCACATAACGGAGGAAGACCAAGGGACTTACAGCATGTCGGTAGCAACGTGGAACTCACGCACAAAGCCTAACTAAGGTGTTGCCACACCGGACCAACGCGCATGAAAACACCGTGCACATATAAGATGACTAAGAGAAAAATGACAAAGATACGGTTCCCAGAATTCTAAGCCACGGTTTCCCAGTTTAAGAGACAGTTAAGGTAGGAAACCTATCAGCACAAATGAATTGGCAAAAAGAGCGGAAACATCTCCCGGTCCCCCACATCAACCAGCTCCGACGTGGCCCCAGGCAAATGGTTCAACCCTCCAGCTTACTCCGCAATCTAAAGGAGAAACCCTCTAAAAGGAAAATAATCGATAACACGGAGCGAATTGGGATGAAAAAAAGGAAACAGCAGCAATATGTGCACACATCAGATACGCTGCTATATACTTCCCCACCAGCACAACGTGCTACGAAAAACTTGCCGGCAACCTACGATATTCAAATTAAAATTGATCACACAATAGCCCTCTGGAAAAAATTCCAAGAGAAAGAGAAAGAAAGAAGTCATCAAAGGAAGATTGAAAAGCCGCGGATAAAAGAAAGAAGATCAATTCACCCAAGGGTCGCTGGAGGAGCGCGCCTGTCCCAGCCGGATTGGGCAAACCTACTTAGTCTCTGGGATACTGGCGAGTACCGTGATCCGTACAGGCGCTAAAATCTTAAAAATATTATTTTCACTTTGAAAACATTTAGATTATTCGTTCGAATTACCTGATAAGACATTTAATTAAAATTTTTCACCGTAAATCTTTTAGAATAAAATTTCAACTCTACAATAATAGAATCTCTCGTTCGATAACAATTCCCATGCCGCAAACAGCTCCTTTATTTCTGTGACATTACATCCTCGAGTCTACAATTTGTTAACTACGGAACTAGAGATTAACAACTGTGACAACCAGAACGTCAACAACTCCTACTGTCGCTTGAGGCACTTCCTTATCGGACCTGCGCGTATGGGAACACCATGGCATAAACAAGCTGCCCAACATGAACACGAAAAGTGGAGAAAGCAAGGAACTGCGTGGAATATAAATGTATGGAAGGCTTAACAAAGTCAAAGGTAACGTTCATAGGAACCTGAGGGACCCACTTCCAACAATATAGGATAATTAGCATTTATTAAAAAGGTGTACAGAAATACCAGGCTTATCATTCGTTGTACATAAAATTCTTCTAATTAGCACACTTTCTCGAACATTTATCTCCTTTTCTTAGAGTATTCTAATGGCTTTGGTTGCACATTCGGGAAATCTTGCACCGTCCCCTTGGATCGCGTACAAGGCCTAGGAACTGCTTCGCTGCGAGCTCGAGACCTAGTCATTCTTACAACTTGTGGATCTTCATTTAACACCGAATTTACTGACCGCAGCTGAGACAAAACAGGAGCAAGCGACTTAACGGTAGTTGCTGCATCTTTACAAATAACATCAGCCGAGGAAACACCACCATTTTTTACAGTAATCTAAAGAGAAAGAAGTGTGCGGCGCTTCTGCACTAGCAGCACTAGCCACACTCTTCAGAGCCTCTCCAGTGACAGTCTCATCTAATTCGGGCTCATGACAAGATTGGCCTGAAGAACTTACCGCATCGTTGTATGTAGCAGAAGGGACACTGAAAGCTTTATTACACGTTCCTTTGCTCAGTGGTACAGTACTTAGGAAAATTTCAGGCAACATATCTACCTTCACATGACTATCAACGACTTTATTCTCAGACCCACCAGCGTTATGTAGAACATCATAATGAGACCATTTAATATCAGGATACAAAACAGTCTTAGGATCGACACGCTTTGTGGAAGAAGACTCATCACAACTATCCGACTCCGAGGAACAGTCTGATGTAGAACTGGAACAAGAATCGTGGATACCGCAAGGAATCTTGTATTCGGGTGCGGGATTAGTAGCATCATGGTCGTCAATAGACTGTATTCCTGAACTCTGACTCATGATACTCCTGAAGTAAGGGTGGTTACTAATATATTTAGGTGGTTGCTTCCAGTGCGTAACTGATTATAGTGGGCACGTACAACTCGTGATGGTTGACGCCAGTGTTGTATCTCATACGCTACACTGTTATTGTGGACAACACGAACAGTATAAGGCCCATCATACCGTGGTGAAAATTTATCAACATTCCTATTTCCTCTCATGCTCTCATGGGTATTTTATGGATGACCCTCTGGCCAACTGTGAACGGAGCAAATCGATGGCTCCCAAACTTCCACATCTCTAACACATCGCGGGAAATAGGTGGAACGTTAGTATCAGCGTGGCTACGACATAGCAAATATTTTGCAGGAGTTGTACCTAATTCTTTGTGTAGAGTATTATTATACGTGATCACTGCTCGGGGTAAATCTCTATCCCAGTTAGGAGCGCTGCTCAAGCTTGTTAGAAACGATTTTATGGTTCTATTAATTCGTTCAACGGCCCCGTTACTTGAGGGGGTCCAAGGTGTTGTAAAACTATGGTATATGCCATACCGCTTTAGGAAACAATCAAAGGCAGCAGATGCAAATTCATTGCCGTTGTCACTGAGAAACCGTAACGGGACCCTAGGTAAAAATGGCAACACCTGTCGCTCAAATGCATTGATAACCGCGCCACTTGTCTTGTTCCTGATTGGAACTGCCGCTAGCCATTTCGAATTATGGTCTACTACCATAAGACAGCCTTTGTAGCCGGTGGATGTCCTTCCAAACTCCACCAAATCGGCAGCGACCAGCTCGAATGGATTACTCGTACTAATTTTTACTACTGGAGGAACAACAGACAAGGGATGGATACAGTTAAGCTGGCCGCACTCACAAGTTATGCACACATCATTTGAAATTCTACTGATACTTGGGTGGAAAAACTGTTCTTGAACCAAGATAATTACCTTGTCTGCCAATGTGTGACAGCTGATGGTGGAGAGTAAGGACAATTTCCACCATTAACGAAAACGGCACGATTGGTACATGTTTGTCCCCACCGGTATACCCCAGTACGTCTTTCACCACCGACATATTTTCACAGTATCGCTTGAAAGCAGAAATGGACGTGGGCCAACTCATAGGACTCAAACCTAAGTAACGTTTCAACTTACGCAACTGAGGAGTTTGGCGTTGCATCCTACATAGTGCATCGTGCCCTATCAACGTTGTGATAGAATTCACTTCTCCGTCACTCCATTTGAATTCTAGATTAACGTTAGCATTTGGAGTATCAACACACATGGTGGGAGTATCAGGACGCAAAACACCAACATTGCCAACATAGATGGTGTTGGACACCTCTGCATCTGACATAAAAGGCAACACCAGTCCCAATGCTCTAATGGAACAACATGAATGGGATAGGTCTAATAACACCTGGTAGCGAGTCAAAAAGTCAACGCCAAGTAAAATGCACGTAGGTATGGTGGCATCATCAACAACTGCCAAGCGCTGCGAAAACAGGGAACGATTATCTACTGTTTCAATCGCAACTCACCAGTACGGGAAACACTTTCAGTGCCTCCAGTTATTCCTACAATTTCAAACTGAGAAATAGTCTCTTGTACCTCAACATCATTCATTCGGTCTAACGTAGACCGAGTTACCAAACTCAGCTCAGACCCAGTGTCCAGAAGCGCACATACATGCACATTACCAGCACGTGCAGCCCCGATGGGCCTATTTCCGCGGTTATGAGCGCACAACTGAACTTCCTCCAAGATATTAACGAGCAGATCTTCGACAGGATCACTTAACTCTATTGGCTTACATGTCTCCTTATCCAATATACCAGCCGACACTACACATGAAGGAATTGCATTTTCTCTATCATAGGAGTGTATTGCAATTAAAGGATTGAAGTGAATGCCGCTCAGACACTGCAAATGCACTCTGCGTTTAGGTTCTCTGCCAATTTCCGAGTCAGCGCAATACACAACAGGATTCTGTGGCCAGAAGTAGGCATGGACATGCACCTTGTACAAGAAACTAGCAGCCAAAGACATTTCTAGACAAGGTAACTGATTAGCAAAGCGCATTAGCTTTAGTTCTCGCCGCGTCGACTTGTTGAGCTTCAAGTGATATTTTGCAGGATCTCTTAGTAACTCATCTACGAGCTGCGTCCTGAGCGCTACATGGTCCCTCGGCAACTCTCGTTCGTTGGCCACTCCACGCAGTGTCACCAACAAACTTTCAAACAGGGAATTACCTCCGCCAGGAACAGGAGCCCCGTCTAAATACAGACCAGATGGCAACTCCAGACTAACAGCTTGATCATCAACCTCTTCCAGTATTTGAGGGAGCCGTGACAGCGCATCAGCAGCTGTATTTAATTTTCCAGGGATGTATTTGATCACAAAATTAAAATCTGACAAGTCCTCCAACGTGCGAGCTAGTCTGCTATCAACTAGGCGCATGTTATGTAGGTATACTAGCGGTTGATGGTCAGTCCTCAAAATAAATTCTGTACTATACAAAAAGGCGCGGAAACTTTTGACACCCCAGCGTAAGGCCGCTAGTTCTTTCTCTAAGATAGAATAATTTCTTGGGGCGCCTTCAAACGTCATCGACGCGACTGCAATGATACGCAACTCACTGCTCTGGACTTGGGTTAAACAAGCACCAGCCCCACCTTCGCAAGCGTCGACCCACAGTTCTAGCTTCTCTGCAGTTGGGCTATAGTCGGGGAAGGCTAACTCAATGTCCTCCATAAGTTTAGATTTTAGTGTCTCAAAGGCTAGTGTCATTTCCGAATTCCAACTCAACTTTATAGATTTTGCGCCTCTAGTAAGGACTGAGAGTAGCTTCTGTGTCCGCGCACAGTGCGGAATAATTTTTCGCTGAAAGTTCACCAAACCAAAAAATTCCCTCAGACGTCGTACGTTCTCCGGTCGCGGGTATTTGTCGATCCGATCAACAAATGCACGCGTCCTTGTTACCCCACGCTCACCACTGACCACGTGACCAAGAAATTCTACTCGCGACTGAAACCACTCGCACTTATCTGGGCGGATCTTTAGTCCATGGTCACCTAAAGTCTTCAATACTGACGATACAAGTTTCAAATGACGCTCAAAAGACGTCTCCATTATGAGGATGTCGTCTACATATGCAATAACCCGTTTCCACGGAAAATCACGCAAAATCTCAGTCATGCCTCTTTGGAATGCAGAAAGTCCATTTTTCAACCCAAAACTGAGCCGATTAAACTGCCAATGGCCGCGAGAACTTGAGAAGGCTGTGCATTCTTTACTGCTGTCATTAAGAGGGACCTAATAATAGCCTCGAACAAGGTCTAATTTAGTGAAGTACCATACCTTGGGTAGCCCAAAAATTGAATCAGTTAAATTCAGCATCAGAAACTTATCAGGTTTTGTCACTCGATTCAATGCTCGATAGTCTGCACATTCTCAAGGAATTACAGTGGAACCCCGTTTTCCTGGAACCCGGTTTCCCGGACTTCTCGTTTTCCCGGGCTTTTTTCACTTTTCCGGGGTTTTCCCGGAACATTCCGGGAAACTGAAACCAAGCCGGAATACCGGAAAACTTCGGCATTTCCCGGAAAAAGTCCGGCAGAAGTTCTGGACCTTCAGAACAATTCCCGGAAGTGACGCTGCGCAGATACTGAAATTCGCCTATTGCGCAGCGTCTCTTCCAGGAATCGGAAGGCAACCACCGCCATTTTCGTTCAGTATGCGTCTGTACATCGTGGTGTTCAGTTGAAAAGTGCTATTTTAGTGATTTAAATTCAAATTTATG
>LQNS02277216.1:2810625-2829652 GCA_001587735.2 Parhyale hawaiensis | reverse complement strand
CCTCTACATTCTACTAACATAATGGCAATAGCTCATAGAGGATCGGGGTGTAAGTCCCGGTGTCTTTTTGGGAATGGGCCTTTTGGTTCGTCTACTGCCGCCTATCTAATCTAATCTAATCGTAGAATTTCCATGGGTCCCGTTAGTTATCATTATTGTTAAAACTTCACGCCCTGGCCACTACGAACACGTAGTACTGCCCAAATGAAGCATTTTGCAACAACGGGAAGCCCGAAACGCTGCTAAAGAAAATCCAATAAAAAGCCATTGACAGTTTATGTAAATGCCTACGTGCCACCATGACTGAAAGTCGATCGAAGCCGGCCATGACTCATACTAAAAGTACCAGGCCAATCTGCTGGAAGCGGTTACGTGCTATGTGGAGATAACTCGCAAATAGTGCTCCCGCTTGTCAAGGAAAGCAGTATCACCTGGGCCTCATCTAAAAACTTTGAAAGCAACTGAGGTATGTATAGACATACCTATCTATGTATATGCTAGATTCTTCTACTTGGTTTCATTATTCCCTCACGATTTTCACCTTAGCGGGAAAAGAAAGATACATAATCCGGGTAATGATTACTGAAATAGACTAAGATGTATATATACAGTACTGGTGAAGAGTATAAGGGCATGACACTTTTTTTTTAATTTACATAGAACGGTGAAAACTATATATTTTTCAGTTTGGAAAAAGAATTGACAAAGAACCAATTCCCTAACCAAATTTGGGCGCCGATCCGCAGCTAAAGTGCGATTTTAGCTTCCGCAGCGACCCTGAATTTTGGTAGGGTTATTACAGTTGACAAAGAAAATGTGCAACATTGAATATTGGTGCGATATACAAGAAACGATATGGTTTTTGGTAATGCCCCCTAGTTATATTCGTACATTACAGCTTGTAACACTGCAAATAATACTTAGTTACCTGCCTGACCTTAGGGTAAGTGACATTAATTATTTTCCTTTACATACATATGACAACAGTGAAAAAAGGGTCCTGTCCTCATACTTTTCACCGATACTGTACATGTTACAGCTAAATTTTTTTTCAAATTTGTACGTCAAATGAATGCGTGATTAATAAAAGTGACTGGCATGAGACTACAACACAAATCCATTATTCAGACGCTAACACATGTTACTCCTCCGTTCCGAGGGTCGTGGTTGCCTGCAGCTACGGCACCGCGATGTCTCCACAGCCTGCCCTCGGCAGCAGCAGTAGCAAGATCATCAAATGGCCATCGCGATATTGCAAAACCATTGAGCCAAGCGCCTACCGTCCGAGCTCTCGAGCCCAAGCAATGTACAGGCTTCTCAAAAGCGACAAAACTTTTGCCGTCTTTGGAATAAAGTGAATTGGATTGCTTTTGGTGATACTATAGGCTGCAAGCGCCGCGTGCATCCAAAATTGTGAATACCTGAGCTTAGTACTCCAAAAGAAGGTTTATAGTGATATTACATGAGTTGGTCTCCGTGCCGGAGACGTCGAAAACAAATAACCGGTGATCAGTATCGAGGATGGTGATCTGACCATAAGAACACCTATGTCGTTCGTACAAGGTGTAACTTAAAGAGTGTTTGGCTGCACGATGTTGAACCCTTCTACTTCGGTCATAACATTTTGTACATAGAGTTCATAATCCTCGGCGTGACCGAAATACGAACATACACACACGCACCTACACACACCGCCCATATTAAAATGAATGAGGTTAACACATCACTGCCTTTGCCATTGACAGCGCTTTCTATGATAAATCGAAAGCACGAGACACATCATAGTAGTCATTTAAAGCTATTTTCTGGTGATTGGCAAACTCCATAGTTTAAATAAATCTATTCAGGCTGTGGAAACACCAGATATTTTACGCTATCAGATGTTCAAAAATACGAGTGATCTCGTGGGAAATTGACTTTTTTTAAGGTAACCACGGAATAACTCGAGTTCCCGCAGTAAGTAAATCAAAAATATACCTATACATCTATATATTAATGCGCTAGTACGTACGCCGCAATTCATTTACGACAGATAGTTGGGTCAAGCAATAGAGTGGCAGCACCTGTAGTTGCAGTAGAGTGACGTCACAGTGTTGACGTCACAAAAAAAGTATTAGCCAATAGTGTCACTCCTTTTGCAGCGGGGCATCCTGGGTAATGCCAAGATAGAGGCATCTTGGATAATTTCCAATATGGCGTCGTGTGTGCGAGAGGTTAAGTGTGTGTTGCGATTGTTTATTACACAAATGTTGGTAAAATTGTGCAGTTGCAGTTTATTGTGTTTTCATGTGTGTGTAACATTCTACTGTATAACTTGTAATGCAAAATTTTCTTGGTGAACGAAAATCGTCTAATTTTGTCATTTTAAACTCATGCGAATCATTCTATTCCGCGCAAAGCATTAGCTTCAACTTAGGCAAACATTTTCAGGTGATTTTTTCAGTTCTTTTTATGGTGCTGAAAATTAAGATGCAATACAATACATCAAATCCATAGTCTATTATTTTCCTTTACTTATGTAATCAAGTGTATGGCCAGTATAGGTAGTTCCAATTTGAGGTAGTATATGATAAACAATAGGCGTGAAAGTTTTTCGGGTATACTGCAGTACAAAGAGCCGCCGCTCGCGGCCTCATTTGTTCACACCAGCAGAGTGACGTGGCAGTCGCCCATTGGCTGAAATTGACGCAAGTCACGGCGGTCGCTGATAGGCCGAGACGGCGTCACAGCGGTCGTTGATTGGCGGAGATTGGGCGAAAAGGTGTTCCCTAAGGGCTGACATAACTATCTGTAGTAAATGAACTGTGACGTACGTACCTAGCTACCTTTAGTGTCACGCTTTTCAATAATATAATAGAACAAATTTAAAGATTTGGGTTACCCCGTATCATATCTACCTACGGACAAGGAGCTTCTAATGGGAGGAGCAAGCCCAAGCACTCTCTGGGCAAGTACGTAAGCACATGGCTTTGTCACGTGATCGAAGCTGGCGTTTGGAGTCCTTAAAGTGGCTGAAGTGGCAGTGGTTAGCACATAAGGAAGATACAGACAGGCAGTTCTTCAATATTTTTGCAAAGACAATCGTGTCTGAAGATTTATATCCCAGTGCTCACCCTGTTACTTTCATCATCAGATGGTATACAGAATACAAGTTTCCTTTACATACTTCCATCCGCTCGGAATTTCGTCGATGGTTAATGGCTATAAAAATTTGAGCTCAGGACTTCTTCCTATATAGGCTGCGTGAGGCAATGCCGCTCTCCGATTGGATAAGCCCCTCAGCCAGTTTAAGGGAAAAGTTTACTTGCAACGCTCCCGTAGGATAAATAGAGAGGGTGCGCTCCTCTCTATTAGAAACTACTTGCCTACGGGTTTTCATTTTTTTCTCAACATTCTATTCGCTTTGCAGGCAGCGGATGGCATTTCTAATATGGTCAGTTGCGTAGCCATGATACGGCACGGATAAATAGAAAGGGTAGTGTTGGGCTTTTTTGCTCTGAAGTCTTTTTTGAAGAGATTGCCCTGCCGTCAAAGCATCCGCCTCTACAGTTTACAGTGTGATGCCTGAGCAAACACAATGACATCTTGAGCACAGAAGATGACCCTGTTGCGAGTGGAAAAATTGACAGAATATGATTTCTTTTAGCTACTATATAGCTATCAAAATCAACAAAACAGAAACCTTATGGGCTACTGATCAGTATCCGCGAGTTCCGAAATAGTGAGAAAAAATCAAAACGACAAAAAATTGGAATGTGCGACCTTATGGAGGGTATTATCTGTAAACTGTGGGAAATTCAGCTTAGAAAAGGCCTGCAAATACATACTGTAACAGAACATTGCAAGATGTACCGTCGTATTTCTATGTCTATATCAAAATACAAGTGCGAATTTGTTGGTGATTGAACAATTGCGTGATTCAGTAATGAAATCGAAATACTAGGAAAAGTTAGAAGAGACGTAAGGCAGACGGACTGCATGAGGACAGCCTGGGTTAAGCGGAAGACGATAGTTCAGATGGGGTGGTTTGGATACGAGCACTACCTCAGGTTAAATAAGGTATTTGAAAATATTCACTAACTGTGGAATTTCCACGGGTGCAGCTAGTGTATATAAAGCTATTAAAGGTGGTTCGGAAGTCACATCATACCCACTTATTTATTTAGCTATGCATACGTTGTCGACGTGTGGCAGCGTCAATGAGAGTAAAAAACTGAATACATAGAGTAAACGTGCAACCATTTTATTTGTTCGTCTATAGTTTTCGTGACTTTTGATACAGGGTGTTCCGACCACAGACTATTGAAAACACAGACGGACAGCTTCTGAGAGCAGCTCAGCTCTACCTCGAGATTCCTGTGACGTCATCGTTCAGCCATCAACGTTGTGCCATGTACAATTTCATCCAACGATTAAATTATTTAGACTGAATAGAGCTACAAAATATTAACTGACAAGTCGTAAATTTAATCGAGGAAATGTAAAACATATTCTTACATCTTAGAAAGTAGTATGACTCAGGATGATTTAGAAAGCCTTGTGGGTTCAGAGCAAGGAGGTTCTAATAGAGAGGAGCGCACCCTCTTTCTTTAACCTACGGGAGCGCTGCGAGTAAACTTTTCCCTTAAACTGGCTGAGTGGCTTATCCAATCGGAGAGCGGCATTGCCTCACGCGGCCTATATAGGAAGGAGTCCTAAGCTCAAATTTTTATAGCCATTAACCATCGACGAAATTCCAAGCGGATGGAAGTATGTAAAGGAAACTTGTATCCTGTATACCATCTGATGATGGTAGTAATAGGGTGAGCACTGGGATATAAATCTTCAGACACGATTGTCTTTGCAAAAATATTGAAGTTCTGATTTCGCCTAAGGCCGCGGCCCCACCGGCGAGACAAGCGACGCGCAACGCGACAAATTTGTTGCACGACAAAATGTAACGGAGGGTACAGCAGTCTGCTGTCCCCACCGCCGCAACTGCGATGCCTCGCCACACCCGTGCATTGCTGCAACACGACTCCCGGAAAAATCGCATTGCGTCGCTTGTTGCTTCAATGGGGCGGCAGCCTTAATTATATGTGCTGACCACTGCCACTTCACACACTTTAAGGACTCCAAACGCCAGCCAGCTTCGATCACGTGACATAGCCATGTGTTTACTCGCCCAGAAAGTGCTTGGGCTTGCTCCTCCCATTATAAGCTCCGTGGTTCAGAGTTATCCAGCCATCAAGCCTCGACGAAATTTCGAGCGGCTGAAGCTATACCAACTTATGATGAAAACAACAAAATGACGACTGTGACATCATCATTCAGCAAAAATTTTCTTGCAAAAACCCTGCAGAATTTCCTGTCTGTGATGCCCTTAGTCTGTGGTCAAGACCCTCGAACCACCTGGAGCAGGAAAAAGTGAAAATACTGACCTTTTCTTGAGGACGACCCCCAGCAGCAGAAGAAGTAGGGAGCTCAGGGTCATGGCGAGATGGCGAATGCGCTACCTCATGTTCAAATGTACGAGTACAGAGGAGGGATCCTGCGAAATTCCTCGCTTAACGCAATTTTGAACTTATCACTTTCAAAGTATAAAGCCCTGCACATTGCTGCGAGAGAAACAAATAATCCAATACAGCGCTGTTGTATTGTAAATTAGCTTTTTTTATTTAATTATTGCTTCACATTTCATGCAACTTTAGTTACTGTTACAGTTTGATTGAGGCGCTTCTGTATTTGTTAGATAATCTTGAGTTTTTAACGGGAGGTGGGCAACGATCCAGAAGCGCCTGTTTTAACTGTAATACTACTACCATTACTTCCACTATTAGTAAAGCTAAAAGTTTTAAACTACGAATGGTGACAATATTCTTAAAGGGTAACCAATCAACTTTACAGGAACAAGAGTAACTGTCTCATATACTGTAGACGTGAGGAAGTAACACCAACCAACATTTCACACTCACCCTCTATACCCTTAACTGCGTCGTATTTTAAAAGCGTAAACTACACCTTGGTTCAATTAATTCTCAACAAAAAGAATTACATCCTCTCCTGAATAATTTAAACAGAGTTCCCGACAGCAAAAACAAAATAAATGTTTGCTCTACAGCCAGGTGTATTTTCCTGCATGAATGCAGTTATTTAGCGTCGCCCACGAGGAAGGACATTCGTGGGACGGGCGAGTCGCAGAGAAATGGCAGCAGTGGTCATTCCCGCGGTAGGATATGGTGATCATAAAAAGAAATTAAAGCGGTAGGGTGTTTTTTTTTATCGGCGAAGCAAAACGATTGTAAGTCTTCCTGTAGATTTAAATAAATATCAATTATAGACCGCACGATACCTAATGGATGGTCGACTCCCCTCAAGTGAGCTTGAGGGCACAATGATAAATCCTTGATCGAATTTCCTCCAGTAATAAACTGTTCTTGGAGACGCAAGAAAGTATCTGTTGGAAAGAAACATGTATACATTTATATAAGTTCTGATAAATGTTGAACTGTAAACTTTGTTTTAGCTAATTTTAAGTCATTTTGATGTCCTAAGATTCAATTATCGTAGTCCACAGTCGCTATCACAACCACGAAATTGTGTTTCTTACTAATAAACACACTTCTTACATCACCGAAAACAGTTTTCTTTTTGTTTGAGGTCGCTCTGCTGACTGGAAAAGATTCTATGGAATGTAATCTATTTACCATCAGCCTCACTTGCAAAGTTGAGTTGGCAGTCAAGGATCGTGTGGTCTATGATATAATATATATATATATATACATATATATTAGCGGTTCGAGCCGTGATTATAAATTATAGCAGAAAATTAGTACTTCAGGAAAACCCCCCTTGCCTCCTGTGCTTTTTACTTTCCAGGGGGCTTCTTAATGAAAGTTCAGCATACTGTGTGAAAAATTGGATGTGTAACATGTACTGATATATTGGGTGGCGCAGTGAAGTGGCATTTCCGGTAGCACCTTTGAACATGTCCAAACACGGTCATGCAAGCGAGCTCAGGTCTCTCAACTGCAGTTCCCGATTGCGAGCTCCGAATCCTAGATACCGCTGCAGATCTCAAATTTCCTCCTATCTTATTCCCATAGAGCCTGACAGGAAAAATATAAATACATCTATAACTAAATAAAAACACAACGTTAATTATTGTAAAGTACTGTTACTGTATTTTTTACTTTATTCTCCAGACACGAGGCCTACCACGTTACCTGCAAACGCGCGAGTTTGCATAATTTACAAAGATACACGCAGTGGCTAAACTGGAGTGAATGTTTAATGGTAGGTACTCGTAGTCGTGTTTCACACAAGTGCGTCAGAACTTCTGTTTGGAACGATCAAGTCCAGATTTCATACTGAATCAAGACTATCATTATCTCGTATTAGGCTTGTAGGTATCACTGTTCCATCATTCAACTTTCAAAACATATTTAATACTGGACACATGACGCATCCAACAGGACTTCCTCTTACGAAGCTGGTACAGCTGATGACGGAAGTTTGGCTCCAAGTTGGACGCTCGCTAGTGAGCTTTCGACACTATCATGACGTATAGTGCAAGTTGGAACTCTAATATATCATAAAGGTTAGCTGACAACAGAACATTCTCTTTACGAAGCTTGCACAGTTCATTAGATTCATTAGAACTACGTTGACTTCACCCCTCTCATTACAATCTCTGCATACTTGGAGCTTGCAGCACTGGCTTAATCGTTCAAGTTTGAAAGCAAGTAATATATAACGTGGGACCGATGGCACTCGTAAGAGCACGTCCTCTTTAGGAACTGACACTCTGCACAACACACTTCATTAGAGCTGTGTTGACTGCACCTCACTCAATTACCTCACACGACGTCGGCACTAATTAGCTTAACATTGCTTGTTGTGTTTTGGGCGGAACACGGACGGCCTAAGCATGTTGGGCAGACAAAATCCAAGGGGCTCGACACTGATTAACTGGGCGAGCCGCGACCGATATCATAATGCGAGTTCACCAGGAGAAGAATTGAAGAAATGGACTGGAATGGGAGTTGAACAAGGACTGAAACGTTCCAAAATTTACAAATCATCAATTAAACTGCCATTACTGCAGCAAGAGAAATTAAAGACAAGCAAACGCAGGATAACAAGTCGCAAGGTACGTAGCTTCCAATGCTGCTTGTACAAAAACACTTGAAACCTGTAAAGTAAAGGAGTTGTGCTGCAACAAGCATACGAAAAACACTTTAGAAATAAATAGCAACATTACGTACGTAATATCTAGGCCAGGATTGAATTTGAAACTCTCCTTTGCTCTCAGAGACTTTCTACAGTAATCGCGTAAACCAGAGGCAGCGGACAGCTTTGTCTCACTAATCAGATGCCGACGCCTCTATACGGCTGCCGTAGGCCTAGCGGGGGTTTGTAACTTCAACACCTCTATTATTGCACCCCATTGCCAGCCCTTTAGGGTTCCTAAAGAGTCCTTTATACCGCCATGAGTGCGCCATTCATGCAACACGGCGCACACAACCACGCGCCATTTGATCCTCTCAACTGGCTTCAGAGCCCCCTCGAGTGTTGACTCTCGGCGTGTGGGCGCGGGCCCGCGGGGCAGCTGGCATTGTTCCCTGCGGACCTTCTCGGCTGCAATTCAGTCCGTCTTATGGCAGAAGTAGAACTAACGGAGTACAAATATGGCTGTACTCGCAGCGCGCTGCACATCTGTCCAATTATGAAAACTTTATTGCCAGTATGCAAGATGTGGCTCCTGAAAGCTGGGTGCCGCGGAGCTCCTTTTTTTACCCTTCTCAGGGTGAAAGTTTATTTCCCCTACACCTTTGGGAAGCAAAAAAAAAAAAAGAACAGTCCGCGAGTATCAGCAAGCAAACGGCTTGCTCTGAAAAGAAAAAATCAGATCGTTGACCACAAATGAACTTGAGCTTTGTCCATGGTTATGACTCTTCTCCAATGCATGCATTAATAGCTGACTCACATAGCAAAATATTGTGAGTTACAATCCTACACACATCTCTGCGTAAGAAATCATGTTAAAAAGGCATGTTTCTCTCCGCGTGAAATTTGATTACTTGAAGCACATGTGAACCTTGTTCACAATTGTAACGTCTATACCAACTGCCAGATTTACTCCCCATGTTAGTGTTAAGTGAACATATGAAACGAATACCCATTTAATATGAAGAGTTCATCATCAATAAATGAATTTCCTTCTTTTTTTTTTTTTGCTTCTCTGCTGCCAACAAGCAAGATTTTGATAAGCAGGATTGAGTTTTCTGTTGTCCCAAGCGCAATCGGCTTGCGATCATATGCAGAACTCGATCCAAAGTGGCAAATACAATTAACGCTCAGGGTCGGGGTTTCGGATGAGTTAGGTCTGAAACGATTAGATTATCTTGCTGGAAGTAGCCAATAAAAACGGCCCTTGACTGCATCGCGGACCATCCCCTTGAAGTTCATCAGACGAGGTCCAGGCGGCGTTATGCACCCTACCCATCTTGTGAGAGGTGATGCTGCATTCCGTGACCAGCGCAAGTGACAACAAAGAGCTGTGCTTTTTTGTACGGCTTCAATATTCGCTTTCAAATTTGGAAAATAATTTAGTAAGTATGAAAAAAATTTTACTATATATATAAAACGTACTTAACCTCGATATTCCATTTAATATCACTTCCCGCATAAGCCCCCACAGGTACCACATAAGTGGAGATGAGCACCAACATCACACTCGACATCATTCCTGAGTTTGTTACACGAGCCTCGATGCTCCTGCCAACGCTACATGAGCTGCGCGTTTAAAGCGTCAGCATCAACTGGCATGACCTTGCAATTCCCACGAGAACAAAACCGCCGGCGACACCACACCGCGAGCGGCAAAACTTGAGAGACTTTGTGAATTTTTTAGCCGTTGTGCCAACTCAAATATTGCCGGAGTTCCTGAGTGTTGACGAGGGGCACAGACGGTGCAAAATTTGTGGCATTGATGCAACACTCACCGGAGCAGGGGCAACTCAAAAAATGTTATAATCGAATTTCCTTGCAAAAATTGAGTAATACTGCAAGTGGTTCGACGACAGAAATATTCGAGAAACAAGAACGAAAATTCGCAGGAACGACGCACACTCATGGGAGCGGAGGCAGCTGTGAGAGTTTACTTGCAACAATTGAGTATATTGTTAGCGATAAAACGTGCTTCAAAAACAGAAATATTTGACCAACGGCAACAAAGATTTGCATTTACGGCGCATACACACTGGAGCCAAATTAATGGCAGCTGCCACAAGAACACACAACGGTTTTTAAAACCATTTCAGTAGCATATTGTGCGCACAGCGATTCAAAGTAGAAATATTTGCCAATAACTTAACAAACTAAGGTTTGACTTCAATGACTGTTTAGCACTGGTTTTTTAAACACACCGGTGACGTAAGAAAATATGCTTGTAAGCCACCAATGGGCATAAAAAAAAAGTTGTGCTCGTTGCATATGGAAGAAATTTTACGCTTCTGTCGTACACTGTCCAATGGAACACATGCCCAGGAAGATTGCTGGGACTCACCAAATTAATTTAATAAAAAGAAGACCGTCCCTAAAAGCTGGACGATGTAATGGAAGACGAAGGACCTCTTCTGCTCCGCACCACCACAACTCGGACCGGAATGGCTGTCCGGCAAATGGGAGCTGCGTGGACGCTTTCTTCGCTAGCAACCAACAGCCAAAAAAAAGGGTGATTGATGGGCCGCGATACAACTGTGTGCTCTTTAGAAAAATGTAACTCTTTCCTTAAGCGGGTGTTATGAAAACATCTCCGGGCAGTGGCGTTGTGCAGCTTCGTTTTTATATTGCTCAGATTTACTTGGAAAAAAAACAAGAGGTTAGAATTAGAGCAAAGCGCCATGTTCGCTTCAGGAGAAGCAATGACCTCGACCGTGACGCCACGACTCATACATTTTAGCAACATAATGAAAGGCGCGCTGACGTTCCGGAAACAGTGGTGAGGCTGGGTCCGAGATAGGCCCAAAAATCCTTTAATTCCGCCACCAGAAAGATGCTGCCAAACAAAATTTTAGAAAAGTCTCATTAATGAGAATTCGGGGGGGGGGAGGGGATGACGCAACAGAATCGTTCTGTGGTCACGACGCACACGGAACGGAAACGTGCTGACTGAAATGTAGGTTGTTTTAAGGTAGAATGTGGCGAGCGGTAGTAAAACTGTTCCACCGTTGAAATCGAAACACTAATAACTACATATATAAGAAAATACAAGCGAACCTCAAAACTCGCCCCGTCAAAACTCGAACAAACAGGCTACCTCATAACTCGAACAGTTCCCTCATTACACGCTCTCTATTTTAGGGTAACTGTAGTATACTCCTCGAGCGATTTTGAAAGCAAATTGATTGCTATTCTTGTAGTACTCTATACTAGCACGTCCAATATAGATTTTTACAGTTAATACAGGTAAATGTCGGGTCCTTGTTCAAAAAACTTTTGTCTAATAAAACATTATTGTAAGCAAATGCGATGTAACATTGTTGTTTATTACTTAAACTAGATTATCAGCGCTTTAAGAAATGACCGGGGTGAAAATTGTGATTGCTCTTTTTCACTGATCATACTTTCGTTAATAACAGCCAACTTGAAGAAACAGAGATGAGCGTTCACGGCTTCACAACTGCTAAATAGCGAAACCTTACCTTACTTTTCTTTCTTTGATATGAAAAAATATTAACTTCTTTTTTCCAAACAGTCAAGCATCACTCAAAATGTTCATTTCGGTTCGGTACCACGAATACGCCAAGATATCCCAATATCCCATAGGTCCCATTTTTTGCTTAGTGAAAAGCTCTTTGATCCGCGATTGAAATAAAGTTAGTAGAATGATTGGTACGTTAAAATTATCTGTGATAAGAAACTTAAAATCAGGATGCGTAATAGTGCTGAGGGAAGCTGTAGCTATCATCAGGGCTTTGATTTCAACTTTGTCAATGCAAGAAGTGCATTCAACTATACTGCTACCGTATACATTTGCCATCGTTTGCAACCTGGCCTAATTTTTACCTGTTTTCTTAAAGAGTGACAGAAAATGGGTTGTGATGTATAAACAAGAAATAAATAGATATATACACATCAGTCTTTATTATATTGCAGACGCATTAAAAAATGTAGAAGTCTGCTATTATGTATTTCCTTGCATTAATCGTTGTACGAAGTATTCAGTTAGTTAGCCCTCCAATGCCAATTTTCTGAAGTACTTACCTCAAAATTGGCACTTACCTCATAACACGTCGGTTCGCTTGTGTCCGTGTTATGAGGTCCGCCTGTAAACTCAAAAGCACACTGCGGTAAATGAGTTACTGGTTGTGCAAGTCCGCGTTCCAGGTTTCTTGAAAAAACGAATGGTAGAAAATCTCAAGACGTGAGTGATAAAAACCTAGAAAATTTAAAGAATTGAAGCGTAAAAGCCTAAAAAAAGGACTGGTAGAAAATTAAGAGAAACGAAGAAGAGATGACCTAATGATAGCAATTGTAAATAACCTAGAGAAATGAATAGTAGAAAACCGAAAAATGAATGGCAGAGAACCTATAGAAATTAAAGGTACAAAATTTATCAAGATAAATGTAGAAAACCCAAAACAATGAATGGTAGATAAACTCAAGAAGTGAATAGTACGAACCTAAAGAAATGTAAAAAATAAAAAAAAACTAAATGGCAGAAAATCTACATCAGTAATGAAACAAAAATTCTAAAATTTGGATACTATGGCAACGAATTGAGCATCAGCTGAGTATCTTATGCCGGAGCCACACCATGCAAGCGCATGCTCAACTTATGAGTGGAAGTTCAGCCCTTTCGTCGCTAAACTTGAGTACTTCTCATAGGTATCTTCACTACGGACATTCATTGGGTATACGGGACGGACGACGTGCAAGCTGAATGTCCGTTCATAAGTTGAGCGTGCAACTGAGCACTGTGGCTCCGGCATCACTGTAACATTGCAATCAGATCGCTGCAGTGGCACAGCAATTGCAGCGCAGTGCTGGTTGTCTCGAGATCCAATGTTCGCTTCCTAGCCAGGTTGAAAAAGTTTTGGTATGCTCAAAATTTTAGCGCCAGCGTTTTTGACATGCAAAGACCACCGCGACGGCATTGACCAACATATCATTGAGGACGGTCGGATTGGCTTTGGCGCCGTAGCTCTGACAATCTGTGATCGACTGCAGCCGTGAACTCCTCGGAATCCTAATGGTTATTTAGCTGTAGCACGATCCAGTGCATATGCATGGATTTCCTAGTCATAGCGTCGTTTAAGGTGATCCTATCTTGGCCTTTATCAGAAGGCAGGCGACGCATAAGACGTATAGAAAGTACAGACACAGACGGACATTTCTTCAGTATATTTGCGAAAAAATTAGCGAGAGCGATGACGTCACACTGATGGATTATTTAAAGTCGTATGTTCGTATCCATGATATCAGTGCTATTTAAATACCTCCAGCAGCACAACGAGACAATGGTGACGTCACAGTGGTCTTGAACGATCGACTTGGGGTGCGCGTAGAAGCTGTGCGTCTGCGACTTCCTTTGTGTGTGGTACTGAAGCTAGAAACGTACGTTAGAATTTGCTGGTTACTGTATCTACTAACTTGAGCATTCAAATTATGAAACACTTCGAGTCGTTCATTAAACTATGAAAGCTGCAAAGACCAATACCCTCTCTCTTCTTCTTGCACTGCCGGACGGTCGTCGCCACTAAAATAAAGGAAGAAAAATTCCTTTGTTTCTTCTGAGGAATGCAGTGCCCAGCGTATATGGGACGCAGCACCTTAAGGTAATGATAAGACTTCACACTGAAGCAGGTGGTCCGTCCGCACGTCTCTTCTAGCTTTACAATGATGACGTCACTGCACGCGTGATCAGGCCCTAGCGATGCTAAGACAGGCACGGGTAATGATAAAGTCGTGTTGGCCTCGCACCCAGACAAGAAAACCCACATTCACTGGTTCGTGCTGCAGGTATATGCCTACTAGGGCGTAGAGGAGTGTACAGTTGCAGTCGAATACATATTATCAGAGATATGGTGTACTGACGGAATACGCGATAAACTATTGCACCCCCACCCGGTGAATACGAGTGAAAGATCTGCTGACGCTACACATTCCCAAGCGTCAAGACCTTGCCTGGTGTGGGCTCGAACCCCCGCAGCCTCGATAATGAGAGTCAGTCAGTACCCTTGGCACTGCGCTACTGGGAATGACGTCACAAACAGAGGCCACAAGGGACGTCTCCGCTCTAGTTGGGTCTCGGGGCCCAGAGACCACAGCCATAAATCGTATGAAGCTTAAGTAACAAAGGCCATCAATATAAATAAGCCAAATTCATGAAGCGTAAATGGCCAGTTAGCCAGAGCACCATTAGGCGAATAATTCAGCGACTAAGCCGCTCCAGGCGAGCATATCATAAAGCCGCCATTTTCTGACTGAATAAGCATGGGAAGAAATATGGCAGCAATGACCGCAAGAAATACATTAGCCGCGAACGTCATAAAACTTTGTTGCAAGACAACGACAGCACGAGGAAATACTTCGGCTTGATTGAGGGATTGTGTGGCATGAGGGGTAGCATCACTGAGGGACTGACTGGGGGGCAATGTGCACATAGTGAGGCTGCCGAGGGGCAAAGAGGGAGAAGGGAACCCATACACATAAGAACTGCCGGAGAAGTAACTCGCACCCAAAGGATTTGCCGGGAGAGTAACCAGTACATAGTGCAACTGGCGGGGGATTAACCCGCACACAATGAATTTGCCGGGGAGGGGGGGGGGGAGCGAAGTAGCCCATACACTATGAAATTGGCGGGCGAGTAACCTGCACACAATCAATCGTCCGAGGGAGGAGTCACCTGAAAATAAGGAAATTGGCAGGGAAATAACCTAGGCACATATAAAATACTATGAACATAGCGAAAGGAAAACGCGCCTACAAGCACTAGCTAAGGCAAAAGCAAGCTATGGGGTCGAGTTTCATACGCATTTGAGAAAGTGCGAACGATTCTCACCACTAAGTAGGCACACCTAAGACACTCCTATGGTCTTCATCTTATCTTATGTTCCCACAGAGGCTAAAGCCCCATCCACACTACCGCAAGTGCGGGACGATCACGCAAAATGCAAATAAAATTGCAAAGAAGTGTTCACACTTTCATTGTAGCGCCGCGACGTTCGATCAATGCAGTGCATTGCAGACGATGACAACTTTTTTTCTGATGCGCCTTTTACGAAGGAAGTTGTAATTTTTGACACCGTGAATAACGCAGGGCAGTGATATAAAAAACATTCTACATACTATAGCTAATTGATGTACCTAATCTACACACTTCAGTTACAGAACTACAACCCGTAATATCAAAATGTGAATAGATTGCCATTCCCCAACATAATACACGCAAATTGTAGAATATATAGTTCATTATATCTGTATTAGTGGACCCGTGCGTGAAAAAAATTCACGCAATAATCGATATGATTGTCTAATACGTATAGGCCGGGTACGGAAACTTCTCCGACTTGCTTCTGATCCTTTTTTTGTGCTCTCATCCTCAGGTCTTCTATATTGATAGAAGTAAAAGCTTGAAAAAACACTCGAATAAATTTGAATGCAACTCCAGTCAGGTCCGCATATATAATGTCAGCGCTCCGTAGCAATGATACCGTTGATACCATCTTATCAACTCAAATATCTGCTTCATTTGAAGTGCTGAAATTTTGGCCTGTGAAGAGAAAACGGCCGACGGAGTCGCGGACGACCTAAACTGCGATGGAGCGACAGTGTGTGAAAAGATGCCACGAAAAAGCAGCTGGAGGACGATTGGGTGGAGGATCAGGCGCTGTGGAGGAGAATTTCGCGAAACAGCGAAACATCGGAACGCAATCTGAGAAAAAAGAAGAAAAGAAAACTGCTCCGTCATATAAGCAAGACAGTAAGCTAGAAGAAATAATTGTCTACTAGCAGTGAAAAATTGTCACCTCCAGAGCATTTCGTTGACTATCTGCCGAATTTAAACGTCGTGACCCGAAAGAAAAAAGTTATAAAAACGGACTCCAGAAGCTGCAAATATCTTTACTCGGATTTCATGAAGTGTTTCAAGCAAGAAGAGCCTTCACATAAAAGGATAAAGAACCTTTCGCCATCTTCTGCAACCAGGCCTATTTTCCGCCCATCTAATTCCTTAAGAGCGAACACGAAATCTGTTCTGTATTATAATTCTGCTTGAGGCTCCGTCCATCCGTCCGTCCATCCATCCGTACGTCCATCCCTGTGTCTGTCCGCGACGCTTTTCAGTATTAGGTAGGAGGAACTTCAATTTGAAAGAAGCTCTGATTTTCGCTGGAATGAAGTTGAACCATAGCTGTCTTCCTTAGTGCTTCTTGAAAAAAAATTCAGTCAATTTCAATACAAATACATGAAGACCACTTCACTCGTATCTTATTTACCGCTTTTCATTTTTTTCACAACATAATACGTTCGCTTTGCTTGTGGCGCTCGACGCTTTAAATTGGACCAGCCAGATATGAAGATAGGTTACGCTACAGGAGAATAGGAGAAAGAGTCAAGTTCAAATTTTAGCTGCTACTTCTCGCAGGCCTTAGGTAGAAGATTCACTGCCTGACTCGGGACATTTTCAACCTTTCTTTGCATGGGATTCGTCTAAGGCAATATCTTTGAGAGAGTTTTTGATCCTGTCAAGCATAAGCTACGTCTCATATATTTTAAACGAATTTCTTCTTGGCAGTTCGAGAAACTCAGTCTTGATTGGAGTTCCGTTCGTGCGTAATCCATTTCACTAATGCTTTCCTTAGCTGAATCTCTTTAATGCAGATGAAACTTCACTCTGAGCTGACGCTTTTTCACACTGAATTTACATTGCAGCCAAATGTCAACGCTATAGGTTCAACTATCACTTGGTATCCAGTATACAGTACTGAGCATTTCTGGTGAATTCTCTTGACTGATCTATATTTTCTTTTTGTTATTCAACGTCTGACCGACTGCAAGCTGAAAGTCGCACCTTATCTTGCAGGGGGGATATTTGCTCTCGCAAAACTCATGGCTGTACAACTTGCGTTTCATTAATGGAAGACCACTTCTGCAGGGATGAGACCTATTTTACAGCAAAACCTATGCTAGGAACCGGAACAATAACAACGTAATCACAAACAATTACTGCCATCATTTTTGACGGCGGGGCCCTCTGACTGGCGTTATTTACGGGATAGGTTAGGTCAGCAGAGCTACGCGAGGTCAAATGAGTGATAACAGCATATCTTAGGCTTGCTACATTTTACAAAGTGAGAACGTTAACTAATCGTGGAATTCTCACGGGTCACGCACGGGTTACGTTAGCGCACACAATATAATTCTTATGTTGGGGTTGACACACATTGTTGAGTTGGAAAGAGTTCGTCAGGGATGAATGACGGGCATTAACTAATACACGGGATGTCTTACGTTAGCAGAGCTGCATTAGGTTACGCTCGGGTGAATTGCTAAGCCTAGGACGTGGTCTCGCTCATTTTGGAAGGTACTTTATTCAACCGTGGAATTTCCACGGGTGCCGCTATCAAATAAACAAATACACCAAGCGTTTTGTTATGTCAGGACTAGTCTACCCGTGCGTGAAAGAATTCACGCAATAATCAATATTTTTTATTAATGTAGGCCGTTGCCGTTTACACATTTTCCCGCTCACGCTTATCAGCAGCTTTCATTCACTTCTGTAACCTTTCTGCTTCAAGTCTTTCTTGACTGTATCGCATAGACGATTCATCTCGCTCCATTCGTAGCACGTCTTCGTTCTTGTGAGGGAAGATATGCGTGATATGGAACTGGAGGAACACATGGTAATGTACAGAAATGCATAGAATAGAAAGATTTGCTTCAGCGACCTCCTTTGAACAGGGATAATACTGCTGTAGAAGAAAAAAAGAAAGGCAGTAAGCTAGAAGAAATATTTGTCTCCTACCCTTGAAAAATTATCATCTCGTGAGTGCTCCGTTGGTCATCGGCCGAATTTAGGCGTCATAACCTGAAAGAAACAAGTTATAAAATCGGACTCCGGAAGCTGCATACATATTGTTCCAATTTCAAGAAGCGTTTCCGTCAAGACATGTCTTCAGATAAAGGGATAAGAATCAACCTTCGCTATCTTTTGCAAGCTGGTCATCGATTTACAAATTCTGCAGCCTGACCTATTTTTCGACTAGTTATTACGTTAAGAGCGTGACACGAAAGATAGCTACAAATAAATATATAAACAAACACACGACGGTGTTTATTACATTGAGTTGATGTGTTGATTCCACATACTAGCCATGCTTATATTATGTCATATACATGATATAAAACATCTACTTCACCCGAAGAATTTTACTCGAAGAACCAATGAGGTTGCCTCTCATGCGCTGCTCTACAACTCAATACACATTTTATACGCCATTACCGGTGCGTCAAATCTTCATAAAAATCAATAAGTTTTAACATGAACAACATATCTTTGGATTCCAGCAACAGTACGTGTTGCGGCTCCCACGCATGCACAGAATGGACCCATAAAACATTCATGCTCCATGACAACAGAAACAAACTTGAGTTAGTGCCATAAAGGAAGGGGCCGTGGCGCGTCAGAGCGCCGCAGGTCCGTCGTTAAAGTTAGCTAGCGAAAGAAAAGAAATACTTTAAAAAAAATTGGAAAAATCACAGCTGAAAAATATTAATTTAACTCGATCTGAAAGTATCGTTCGAAAATTTGATGACAAATTTAATTAATTTTTTAAAAATAATTAGGTATAAAAATATGCTCAGAACGATACATCTTAGAGACCGTCAGTAACAAAGACTTATGATACTTTTGAAGTTCTGTGCATGAGGTCCGGGTGGTGTTATGTGCTCCACCGCCGTGTGTACAAACGTGATGCTGTGATGCTACATCTGTGACCAGCGGGAAGATCAGCAGCGAGTTATCTCCACATTGCACGAA
>LQNS02277216.1:2756382-2768159 GCA_001587735.2 Parhyale hawaiensis | reverse complement strand
CTCTTCACCCCCCCTTTTTTTTCCTCTCTCTCTTTTCTCTTGTCCTCTATATCCTACTAACATAATGGCAATAGCTCACAGAGTGCCGGGTCGTATGTTCCGGTGTCTCTTTGGGAATGGGCCTATTGGTTCGTCTACTGCCGCATATCTAATCTAATCTAAACTTACAGGATGTGGTAGGTATCTTACGAGGAGCAAATGACAAAATTTTATGAATATCTGTTTGTCTCGGAGTTTGTTTTATGTTTGCCAGTAGTATAGCTCAAAAAGTTAGCAATAGCTCTTCGTTAAATTTGCTGGAGGTGTTAGAAATGTAAGAGGTCTAAAGCAAATTTTGTGATTTCGGTGTTTTACTACTCGTGTATGTTTCTCCTAATGTTTGTCTGAACGTAACTGAAAAGTTAAGGAAACTTTCTGTACTGAAAAGTTGAAGAATTGAAAAAAACACTATTACCTAGGTATGTTCAGAGGAATGAATGATCAAATTTTGGTATAATGATAAATAAATCCTGGACACAGGACCTATTACAATTTTTCACAAACATTACGTTGTCTATTTGGCGGAGGTATGCCGTCCCAGAGTGCTTTTCTAGTCATGATACCGATCCGCTTCTCATGATGGTATTATCCCTGCCACAATATATTTGGGCTTCACGAACCCAAGGGTCCCAAGTGCCTTCTCCGTTGGGGATGTTGCAGATGGCCGCAGCTCCTCCTGAGAAGGTTACTTTTATAAGCTAGGTAGGCTCTCTATATTTCCCCTTCTGTTCCGTGACGCGGGCTGTCGATCGAGATAGCCGAACCACTCCACGGCTCACGTCTACTCTCTCTCGTATCTTTTTCTATTCTTTATGCTTTTTTACCGCCAGTAGTAGCGCACTCGGCCGTCTGAGACATACCGGCAGGAATGCCGAGATAAAACATTCTTATACTGATGCGACATAATACACTGAGTCTCCCTGCTTAGATCACGTCGTATGGCGCGGGTGCGGTGGTAATACCAGGAATATAATAATAATCGTGATGGTATTACAGTTTATCTCATAAAACGAGGTTGCCACGTTAGGGCATTCGGAGGGAGACTTACAAACTAATTCGCAATTGGCGACACCAAAGAATGCCAAGAATTAAAGGTAGGAAAGTTTCAAATCTTCATCATAAGCGAGCAGCGGTTTTTAGCTTTATTTTGGCCAAAGATGCCAGATAAACCAGCTGTCAGTTGTACGTGCACTGTGGAGTTAATTCGCTTTTGGTACTCCTTCATGTAACGACATCGAAGAGGAGAACACCCACGACGTACGTGCACACGTTGAGTGGCGTGGGCAACGTCACCTGCAGCAGAGCGTATAAGAATATTTTAAGGGTATGCCGCATTGGTGACCGCGCCTTCGAAAATTTACGCCGCAGTCGCAACCCAAAAAAAAGTAACGACCAACTGCGACTTTGCTTACGGTGACGGTGGCAACTGCTCAGAAATTTCCACTTCCGCTAAAACTAGCAAAGAAGTGGACGAATGAACTACTTGCATTCACTGCTCGGAGTAAAAAGCACTTTGGAGAAAATTTGGGTCAGGGCTGAAGTTCGTCCCTGTTAAGCTTACACCGCTCGTCGGTAAATGGCATTCTTACGACCGCATTTCCGGTTATTGTTTCTATTTTCCATGTTTTGGTAGCACAACTGGGTTGCGATTACAATACACCTCAGTTCGCATTCTCGCTTTTAGGTCCAAATACCTCGACCATATTTACGGAGTGTTTATAAAGCTCACGATACTTTGCCGTCTGGCGCGGTTTTAAGTTGCAGTTAACCTTCTGTAATAAGCTGTAAATGAGAACCAAATAGCGTGTTTTCGATTTCCCTCATCTCCATCTAAAGCGAAAATTTGCCTCCGCGCAATTGCAACTGGCTCTTGCGAAGCCTTGAACGCTAAGTCAGCTAGCATTTGTTCGATCTTATGCTTTCATTCGCAATTTACTACCTCATTTATTGCCTAACAAGTTTAATCGTTATTGAAAGCTAAAGAGAGATGTAATTTTTTATCACCCGCGAAGGAAGTGAGAGAGGTGATCATGTTTTCGTTGAAGATTTAAGTATGTATAATTATTGTATATATATATATTTATTTTGTTACCCACGACGCGTTTCGCCGCCGCATCTCGGCTCAGATGGTCGAATCTGAAGACGTTAAGATTTTCCGAAAATTTAGCCAGGTTGTCACAGGAAGATGTAGCTGTGATACCGAGTTATCCAAAGCTATAAAAATAATTTTCAAACTAGCAAATGTTTTTCCAATTTTGAAACATTGTCCGCTCTGTCGACTCCAACTACAGCACGTAGATGCACCAGGGCGGCAGGAACCTCCTGCACAAGGGCTTTAAAGGTGGCACATCTACGCGGTAGATGGCGAAAACACAACAAACAACGATGATTAAATTTTGACGGGAGCATCCAGTAACTTGAAGCAATGGAAGGCCTCTTGAGATGTTAAAAGCTCTCCGAAATGTAGCATACTAAGTAAACATTTGCAGTTCTCCGCCAGCTGCAATTACATCATGCAGCTGGCGGAGGACTGCAAATGTTTAATTGGTATACGGAGAGCTCTTAACATGTCAAGAGGCCTTCTATCGCTCTAAGCTACTGGATGCTCCCTTCAAAATTTATTCATCTCTCGAATGTCAGTTGACTGTTGCTGGGTGATTACTCGCTGCTAGCTCTCCCGCCGATCATAAAGTGCAATATCACTCGTGCACTAGTTGGGTCGAGTGCATAACGCGAATTGTCAAAATTCAAACGTAAAGCTCGAATGACTACCTTGACCCAGCAGTTCTTTCCGTATTTCATAGTGAACATCTGGAATAGACTCTCCAAAGTTATCGGTGCGAAGGTAGTCAATGCGTTTAAAAATCATCCTGGCAATCACTGGGAGAGACACCCTCCACTGCTACAAACACCTCAAGGAGTCAGAAATTCATAACAGCCAAAGCTTCAGAAGCCACCTTAATCTATTATCTTTTCTTTCTCTCCCCAACTGTCTTGGGGATCTGCAGCAATAAATCATGCTAACAAGATCGTCACTTTCGCTTTTTTTTCAGCCAACTACATGATAGTAACGTAATGGCAATAGCTCATAGAGCGCCGGGGCGTAAGTCCCAGCTATTCTCTGGGAATGGGCCTTGATCCCTCTACGGCCGGCTATCTAATCTAGTGTTAGGGCGCTGGCACACCAAACGCAGTTCAGCGAGAAGCTGGCAGGCAGGCTGGCAGTATTTGAGAAGCACGGAATTCATTGGAGCGTATACACCGAACAGCGGTAGTTTGGCAGGCAGCTTGCCGTCCAGAGCAGCCAGCGCTGGCGGCGGGCGGTGCGACCGATTCCTGCTCTAATTGCTGTTGTGTGCCCTGCCAGATGTGCGATACAGGGCTGCCACTCTTTGGGAATTTTCTCCAGATCTTGGCAATTTGGCAGGGTTCCAGGAATTTTCAGACCAATTTGGGAGGATTTTGCCAAGCCTAATACTTGAGAACTACGTTAATAATTAACTGTTACCACATACATTGAGATAAGCGTGAAGTTTTTATTAGTATTCTTTTATAACTATCTGCGGAATTTTCTTATCTAATGGGTAAACCTAGAACTCCCATCTGGGTAACTTGAAAAACTCTGAGTTGCATCACTGGACTGCGATCAGAGTGCAGATGGATGTTGATCGCAGAGGTTCTGTGTCAGATGCGCAGTGCTACTCCGTGTTGCCAAATAAAATTCGGACTTTCCTGCAAAATCATTGCAGAAGAAATGCTATCAGTATCTAGTTACAAAGAAGGAGGGAAAAGATAATGTTCCACCGATTTTTTTTGCTGAATTACAGTTCCAATGCAATTTCATCGTAATATAGTTGATAGATCAAGCTGTGCATTAATAATATAATAATCTTTATTAAGTACTCATCGATATTATAAAATGGGAATGATATATGGTACACAAGAAAATTTATCTTATTTCTAGGTTACACACAGCACATGTCGCAGTGATCTTACATATTAGACATCATTACGCCCCATTGCTTGGTCTCCGTCAGGCAACAGTATGCGCTGCCATCGTATATACATATTAGATAGTTTGTAGCCAGGGCCATTACGGATGGCTTTTATTAATGAGTTGTTGGAGTTTTCAATCCTGTTTCTAGGCTCCATGCGCATTTCCTGGTCCTGACTTTGAGACAATCCGTGTATTTTTGAGCAAATATCAGGCTTGCGCTATTAGACCTTGGCACATTCATCAATCTGCGGAATATGTCATTATGAGCAACCCGCAAGCGCTGAGTATATTTCTTTTTGAAGTTACCCCCAAAGCATTCTGAACTCATAGAAATCCATCAATCCAGTTTTTTTTTTATGGAAACTTTTATCAGTTTGAAGTTATTGTAACATTTGCTATACCTCTTTAGGCCATATTTTACAGTAAGAATAGCTGATAGCATAGGCAGTTACATTTTGTTTCTTACCTTATTTTCATTGCGTTCATGCTGCTGAATAACGTTCGACTTCGGCATTCGAATGGGGCAAAATTAGTTTTAAAGCAAATGCTGCCACATCCTTAAATTGGCTTCCTCCGTAACTACGAATAACTAATGATTTGTAAGTAGTTATATTAGATTCATTCAGTTACAAGCTAAGTTTGCTACCGGTTGTTAAATTTTCATTAAAATAAAGAACTATAACAATCTCCACTACGTTTGCGCACACGGTGCGATATATCACTTCTTTACTATCGGATTTGGTATTTTTGCACAAGTCGTCCAGATGATTACAGAAATTGAATGTTGCATGGCAGCAAATATGCATGGCTGACTTTACTTCAACCGTAGATGTCTCTTCGTTTTCACAACGTATATAACTCGTAAACGAAGTACCCTGACATGGACTGGCGAGTTTGTGCTTTTTTATTGAAGTTTTGAGCGTGCTTTGTTTTATCTTTATACTCATTGCGAGGCGGAAGGATATGCTGTATTACTTTATTAGTTCTATCAGCACTAAGAATAAGGATCATAATATAATAGATATGGCATTGCGCAGACACAGGAAGCGAAGGCGACAACTCGATCTGTCTCGTAATGATTGAATTTAGTACAAGTTTGGTACGGTCGGCAGAGATACAATTTCCCTTCAACGCTGCAATAATCAACGTAGGTTAATTTTATCGCAATTCTGCCTTACTTTGTGTCAATAGCATTTAAATTCGGTATATAGTGTTGGATAAGTTAGAAAAACGTCTCAACTGCTAAAAATTCAAATTTTTTGTTAGATGCTAAAACCTTGTTTTGGGTGCTAAACCTCCCAAAATGCTAAATCTAACATGAAAATGCTAAATCTAACATAAAAATGCAAAATCTAGCATAAAAATGTTAAATTGGCAACACTGTAAAGCTGCACCTTCGCACCTGCTATGCTACTCGTGGTGTGTAGGGCATACTGCCTACCAGCCTGCCCGCCTGCCTGCCAGCTCAACTGCTCCCAGTGTGCCAGCGCCCTTAATTCGGTTTCGCTGCAGTGACACGGCTTCAACTTGCAGAAAATTTAACTATCGCATACCGTATATATTTAGAAAAAACTGTCGGAAAATCTCAGCCGCTACTACAAGTTTTACACCATAACAAGTGCAAATGGTGAACTTTCAACTTTTTCTCCCAATTACAAGCAGTTTACATCTACAGTTGATACAAAGATTAATACTTTATTTAAGAATTAAAGCACGATGTTCACGGACGTCATGCTGAAGTCACGGCCATGACTACGCAGTCGGATTAGTTGAGTTGCCTCTAGGCTGCTAGCGGCAACGAAAGTTGTTAAAGAGGAACCGGGCTGAAGAGCGGAGCTGACGATTGAGCGCCGGCGTAAGCGTTTGTCACTCGTGTGCATACCGCTTTATATACCCTGAGCTGGATCTCATCCATGCATCTCCGAAGTAAACTTGGCCCATTCGAGGTCCATCAGAGTATTGTCATGACTCTTTCCCTATCCGAAATTCATAGAAATTTATCTGATGGCTACGAGTATATAGTGAGCGGTAATGAATAGTGTCTGATAATCGCCTTGAATTTTCTAAATGGTTGTAGATAAAACGTTCAGAGAGAGAAGCTTGTGAAAAGACAGGATGAAAGCCGAAAGGAATGTAAATCATTACAGCCGACAGCTGGTCTGTCCACCGATCAGTGTCGGTCTCTACCGCGTCTGTGTCCGAGAGAGGAGAGCAATGTTACCAATATGCTTGTTCATCCTGTGACTCTCTGACACTTGCGGTGAGAGGTTACGCTGTGCTAGACGTGCAGCTTGTCAGCCTATACAAGCTCGTGTAATCAGGGGCTCTGGGTGCCCCCTCACACTCTAATTCACTTTCTGCACAATACCATAAAAGAAAATTTTTAAATTTAAATTTACATAAATTTTTTAGGGTCTTCTAGCATGTTTACGTGAAAATAAATTATTGCCATTCAGCAGGAGAAAAATAATTTATTTATTGTATTTTTAGTGAATTTTGCGTGCGTTTAAATTCGCAACTACGTATATTTTACAGCATTACTGAAACACGTCAAGTTGTAGTCGAATCGCAGAAACTTTTTTGTGAGCCTGAAACGTTTCCGCCTTTTGACTCTCGTGTGCAGTTCACTAAAAAATAATTGACACTCTAGTCAAACCAGCGTAAGGAGTCCGATGGGCGTGGCTAAGAACGCAAAGCTACTTGGCCAAATCTCACTCAAGCGCGTGGTATAACTAATCTCAATCGATAAAATTATATTCGAAAACTCAAAATGCAATAGTTAATAGATTAGATTTGGCACTGCTGCCTTCAATTCAGCCCCACTCCTAAAGGACTGCTTACGCTGGTTTGACTATAGTGTCAACTGTTATCATTTGCTATGAAGCAGATCGGGTCATGCATATATTACAGCGGGACGCGATCATATTATAGACGCCTTGGAATAATCCATTTCCATCAGGTTAATTAAATCTGATGCTTTTATTTGCCAACTTGCTGAAATTCCAACCGCGCGCTTTTTATTAACCACTTTGGATCTAGTTTCAGTCGGTAATTACCCTCCGATTACGCTTCAGAAGCATTGTACTTAATCCTACGGAGCATCAAACAAACAAACAAACAAACGAAAAAAAGACAAAGAAGCATTGGAGTTCGCTCGGATACGTGTGTCCGGCTCTTGCCACGGCTGAACAACATCCTCCATCCGATGTAAAGATTCGGATACGCAGACTCCCGCAACACTGTGTTCTCTATGCAGCCAGCTTTTAGCTTTGGCTACAGCGAGCTGTACAAACGATGTACTGTATTTCTTTTACCCACACTTCGGTGTGGCTGGGCCCTAAACCTCCCGTCGCCTTGCATAAAATTTATCTCAAAATTTAATGTAAAGGTCAGCTGGTGAGCTACTGAAGCGTGGCCTGAGCAAGCAAGGAGCTTCATCTATCAAAGGCAAAGCTTCCTCCTGGCCAGTGCGTGTTTTGCCGTCGTCGTGAAAGGTTGGCGCAGCTCGTACAGTGTTGCATCGCACTGCTGTCGCGGGTGTAGAGCTCTAACGAAAAATTATTTTAAAGTGCAGTCATATTATAACCATAGAACGTCACATACAGTACAGACCCCAAAACCGCTGAGTTATGCTGTGGATGGATATAAATGTTTAGATACAAGAATTCCCGAAGTGTTCCTGAATTTTTCATAAACTTTGTCTGTTTTTAATTGGTTGTATTGTATAGCTTAGATTGGCTATACATAATGGAGGAGTACAGAACGCTCAATGGTATCTGATCTGGCAACATACTCTGTACAGTGGCCAGCAATGTGTATATATCATGCAAAGGTCACGGCTGTGTTCCCAGCTGTGTGCTAGAATGTGTAGCATGAATGAATGGGGTTTATGCTGCACTGTCTTACTGTAGCAGATATCTACAGTAATGTGTGTTACAACTTGCTACTTTATTTGTACTCGTAGCGTGGGAAGTAAATGCCGCGTGTATTCCACGTTCTACGTTGTGTGTACTCCGCATTCCTTATTGCCAGTACTCCACATTCTATATTTTGTATTTTCTACATCTCATGTTGCGTGTTTTCCACATTCCATGCTATATGTTCTCCACATTGCATGTCGCATGCTCTCCAAATTCCATATTGCGTATACTCCTCATTCCATGTTGCATGTACTCCACATTCCAGGTGTTGACTCCACATTCCATGTTTTCTTCATTTCACATTCCATGTTGCGTGTACTCCACATTCCATGTTGTGTGTACCCCACATTCCCGGTTTCGTGTGCTCCACATTCCATGTTATGTATTTCAGAGTCCATGCTGCGTGTATATTTCACATTCCGTGTCGCCTGTGCTCCACATTCCACGTTGCATGTACTCCATACTCCATGTTGCGTGTACTACACACCCTATGTTGTGTATACAGTACGTTTCATCTTACGTACTGCAGAATCCACGTTGCGTGCATATTCCATATTCTACGTCGCCTGTGCTCCACAGCCAGTGTTGCATGTACTCCAGATTCCATATTACGTTTACTTTGTATTCCATGTTACTTGAAAACCATTTTTCAGATTTCATTACTAATCTTTTCAGAGTGGAGATGGAGGCAGTATTGAGCGTTATCTGCTTACTTTTTGATGCCACGCGAACGGAGGTTAACAGTGCGTTGCCGATATGGAATTAGCTTGACTGACCTTTAAAATCATGCAGACATGTGCGTCATGTATTCTTCAGGGAAGAGTCACAACACAGACACGAACAAGGAAATCTGTTATTCTGTCAGTTTTGTGACGCTCTAGCGCACTTTATTTTTATAATATATATCACAGAGGTTTAGTTCCGCCCGCACCTAGCATTAGGTATCCAGCAGGAAAGCTTCCAGTCTTCCCATTTATTCGAGTGAGATAAAAAAAAAACACTACGGACTCGAATCGGCGACTTATGAACAGCGCCACGCAACCCCCAGTACTTTTATACCCTTTCAGCGCTAACTAAGATCACCGGACTGTTTATGTATACCAGCTGGACCCGTGACACTTTCACGGTTCGGCAGAGCCTTTCACATGGACCCGTGAAACCTTCACATTTTGACATGGTAATACTGCACTTGCACTATAACACTAAGGCTCGATGTGAGATATTTAAAATCTTCTGGCCTCCTTGCTGATAATTCCTAAGCTCCCGTCTAACTAAACCCGTGAAGATCCCACTCTAGCTCAGACGCATAAAATAAATGAAAAGACCTTGCCCTGTTGCACCCAATTGCTGACCCCCGTATCATAGATACGCCAGCGTCTCAAAGCGTGACACACACCGCAGTTACGTAGGTAGGTAGGTAGGAACAAGCGACTAGTGGACCCGTGCGTAAAAACATTTACGCAGTAAGCGATATGTTTGCCTAATACATATATGCCGGTGCGGAATCTTCACTTCTCTGACTTGCTGCTTCATTATCTTCATGGATCCTTTGTCGTGCTCTCATCCTTAGGTGTTATACGTATTGACAGACAGAAGTAAAATCTTGAGTAAAACACTGCAATGTACTTGAATGCAATTCCAGTCAGTTGGTTTACAGTGTGAGCGCGCCGTAGCTTTGATACCATCTTTCCAACTTGAATATCTGCTTCATTTGGAGACTGAAATTTTGGCCTATGAAGAGACAGCTGCTTCGTCAAATAAGAAAGACAGTAAGCCAGAAGAAATAATTGTCTACTACCCTTGAAAATTCTTCACCTCCAGAGTCCTTCGTTGACCATCTTCCGAATATTTATACATCGTGACCTGAGAGAAAAAAAAGGTACAAATCGCACTCCAGAAGCTGCATTTACATTGTTTCAATTTCAAGAAGTGTTTCAAGCAAGAAGTGCATTTAGTTGAAGGGATAAGGATAACATTTAGCTCTGAAACCTGATAATCGGTCTCTTTGAAAACGTAACTTCATAACAAAATCTGCAGCCTGATCTTTTTTCGCCTATTTCCTTAAGAGCGGACACGAAATAAAAAATAAATAAATGCACGAAGCGTTTTATTATACAGTATAAGGATATATAATTATGTACATATGTAATTTGGAAATTTTATGTCTCTCTATTCACTCTTGGGTTTCGCTGCTTATATTGTTGCAGTCCATTGCATCCACAATCCATGAAAGTCCAAACATCAATAGAACTTCCCAACCATTGTATTTTCTAGGAATTTGTTTCAAATTCATATGAGTAAAGGAATGACAGACTGGCGACTTGAAGGGTCCAATTTCTATCTATTTCCATCTGAATGCTGTTCACTTTTCAGGCTTTGTGTCCCACCGCTACAGTCGCTTGCACATGGACTGGGCTTTGCTCGGTACAATGAATATATATGAAACTTTTCTGACTGCACTCGCGGAAGTGAGAGAGACAATTCCTTGGCTGACGGTCCGTGTAGAGGCAGACGTAAGAGACAATTCTTTGGAGCTTGCGCAATCGTGATCTATCCAATACTTTTCAATGAAATAACAATCAGGAAGAGGTAACTGGTCTGAAAGGCATAATTTGACGTGAAAGATATGCCGGTTTAATCGTCTGTTCATTTTTTTTTTTTTTTGCTTTTTCTTGTGCGGAAGCAAATTATCCCCGAACATCACAAGAAAAACTACTATTGTTGAATTACATCGGCAGTATTCATTATTATCTCCTGTGAGGAGGTTATGTTTTTGTCGAGTTTGTCTGTCTGACTCTCACCAAAAAGTTATTGACGGATCTTCATGGAATATTTAGGAAGTGCTGGGGTTGTTACATGGTGCATATGATCAAATTTTTGTGTTGATTTGTTTGTCTATTTATTTTTATGCTTGTATTTTTCGTTAACATCGCCTTGCTTGGCCGAGATATGCGCTCTCAGAGTGCTCTAGTTTAATGGTGAATCACTTGCTAGAGTAAAAGGTCATTTAACATTACACGCGCACCAACTTCGCCTGAATGTGGCCGCGTCTACACTGTGTGTAGCACGCGCTTCGTTTTCAATTCAGGACGTCACTCGTTCGTCTCGTCTTTGTTTCCTTCCAATTTTATACTGAGTGCGGATCTCTTTTTGTTCTGCTTTTTCTTTTCTTTCCCGACTTGCTGCGCCCATACTTGTTGATCCAGTGTGGGAACACCCTCGTGCATGGGTTCTGTTTTTCTCTCGTCTATTCCTTCTTTTTAACTCTACTTGATAGCCATTATCGTGAAGTGAAAGTTTTATCTCAGCTGTACTGTATGAGATGTAGTTCAATGCCATCTGAAGCCACCAAGCTCACATTTTCTCTCTTGCATTTCACCTCATTTGACTAAACTAAAATGCTGTTGTACTTCCAGTCTAAGATTCCGCTCCTGTGAACCGGCGGCGGTGCAGCAATAACACAAGCACTGATCCCGATGACGCTATCCCGAAAGCAGTTCCCCAGGCCGCGCACATACGTCAGGATCTCACAAAACTGCATCTCGCAATCTCTTGCTGCTCTCAGGTCATGAACGCCTGCAAATAGCGCGCCAAAGTCCGCAATATTTTACGATTCTTGCAACAGTAAAATATCTGCAGTGCAGGGCGATTTCCCTGCATGGCTAAGGAATATTTGCATTGCTTGATTATTCCTACTGCAGGAAATGTCTGCATTGCGTTAGGCCTTGTACCGCATAACGACTGCAGGCATTACGTAGACGAGCTTTCACTTTTGCAAGAAACCAAACTGATGGAAGCCATAATCTCAGCTATTGGTCCAT
>LQNS02277216.1:2709620-2720148 GCA_001587735.2 Parhyale hawaiensis | reverse complement strand
GGTTCCAAATCACCTACTTCCTCCTAGCATGGCCCGGAACTATATCGACTTACTACAACTTTATTATTATCCTTATATTCCTAGTTTGAGCCTCCCCGCGCGCAGCATACACTGCGACTCAAAGAGAAGAAAGATAGAAAGAAAGAAAGAAAGAAAGACGGGACGTAGAGTATGCCAACAGAAACAGGCAACTCCTGGAAGGAAGCAAAGCAAGTACGGAAATAAAGTTGTCCCGAGGAAGGTTACCGTCTGGTGGTTCATGGAGTCCTAAGGGTTAGGACGAGAGGCTATGCTTACCTAACCTTGCGGCCCACCCTCGTCACCCTGGAGGGGAGGTATGTAAACTTGCCCTCGTCAATGACTGCAGCCCTCGCATAGATGGCAAACAAAGACCGAGTTTCTATAACCAATGTAAAAAAAATTAGCAGTAAAAGTGGAAAAGTGAAGTTCCTAGTTGAAAACTTGGCAGTGAAATCCCAACAACTCGAGAAAAATTCCAAATAGAGGCACTGTACAGAGGCAGTATTACAAAATTGTGTAGGCGGCGGCCTCTAGCGACAGAAGGGCAAGCGCCAGAGAACTCATGGACTTTGTAAGATATGAAGTAGCTACGACTCTAAGCTTTCACTCTCCCCCTCCTCCATACTAAACAACCATCAGTGAATAGCAGATGTGCCCAGGAAGTCATATACTGTACTTCTATACTTGAAGTGCCAGATAAACCAACTGGTCGCGGTTACGTGCACTGTGGAGATAGCTTACTGCTGGCACTGCGGCTGCTCACGGAATGCAGCAGCATCATTGCTGCACAAGATAGTGGCGTGCATAACGCCACCTGGATCGTCCAAAGAACTTCAAAGGTATCATCGGCAAAGTGCAAATTATAAACATTATCCAGAGGTCACACTGTGGCCAAAAAGAACGCGGCACTAAGGCACTGAACGAATTAATGAAAAGCCGTGGTCATCCTGAAGGTCTTTTTGTAACTCTAAGCTGTAAGCTATACAAATCAGGGATTAGCTGCATAAATATACGACGAGAGTAATTTCTATACATAGGTAATAGAAATTTTACGAGGGTTGCGCAACTAAAAAATCTGAGGACATTTGGAATAAGGTGTAGAGAACCTAGGGAGATCGTACTCTGAATATCCGTAGGTTTCACCAATGCGTTATATATTATTTTTTTTACCCATATGCATGGATGATATCATTAATGCATAGGAACTCTTTGGTTATTGAAGAGAATACTGTGATGCAGCTAAAACCGCATAGCAGCATCAGGTTGCACTCTTTTATTATTATTATTATTATATTGAGTAGTTTAAGTCTCCGTCTCCACAGCAACGGCGATCTTTGTCTCCTTCTTCGTTCCCTGTGTATCACACTGCTATCTATGCACGAACCCATGCACGAGGGTGTTCCCACACAGGATCAACGCGCATGGGAACAGCAAGTCGCGAAAGAAGAGTAAGAACAGATTGAAGAAAGATCAGTAGGAGTAAAAGATGGGAAAGAAGCAAAGTGGGCAGGAAAGACAGCCGTCCCGAAGGCCTAGCTAATGGCTAAGGTAACCTACACAAACCCCATGGGGGCGCTACTCCCCATAACATAGGATGGGCGAACCTAACTAACCTAGCGGTTGCACTCTTACCTATATGCATTGTGACGTCTAAAATTAAAGTACTGTATAGAATTAACATTTCTCACTGGTGTTGCAGAGACACACGATATCTCACGCATTTTATTCGCAGGACGCTCTTCCTGCTGCGAACTAGCAACAATTGCCGGGCACGAACCCGGGACCTTCAGATCAGGAGGCAGGGCCTGTTCCTCTACGTCAAGTCGCATGGACCTAGTGGACGCTTTAAAAAAGTCAAAGAATGATTTTAGAAATCCAAAACAACGCTCGCGTTCCTCAAAACAAAACTAATGAAGAAATGAACAGCTTGACGATTGCTACGTAGTTATGAATGATTGATGGAAGAGTCTCATAGAAACTGGTTAGATAAGCTCACAGTGTTACAGGAAGTACAATTTTGATTGAATGTTAGGTACACACGATTAACAGTAAATAATACATTTTTCAAACCAATTAGTCTAATAAAAGAAAAGGTCCAGTTTACTCCAGTTGACAACAGAAATCTAGTGCGTAGTAAGACGAAATAACACGGATATATCAGCATCCCAATAAGATGTCTATGAAACCTAACAGATCGCTAATGCAGAGACACTGACCTTAAGCAGAGGCCTGTTATGCGCCAGTCAACAGCCAGAACATAATATCGGAAATAGAACACGAACTCTAACTGTTAACATCACTCAGAGAAAATTAAGATTGATAAATGCATCAATAAGGCGAGGACGTCTCAGGTCGCGGACTATCGTGCACGGTGAACACGATTCCCATAAGTAGTTAGCTACAACTTCAGGCACTTTCATTAATGATGAGTTAAATATATGCATCAAGCCAGATTCCTCTACATATAATAAACATTATCCTCAAGTCACATGGTGGCTCTAAGAGTCGACTGTACTGAATGAATCGTGAAAAATCTTACAGATCATGGACTTCTATACAGCTACACTAGACATAATTCAAAAGTCTCTTTGTGGCTCTAAGCTACAATCGATCGGGGAAATATGAAAGTCAGAGAAATTTTGTGCAAAATAGACACCATCCGATGGTCACGATGCCACTCAGACTAAAATGTCGTCATTACTTCAAGTCAATAAAGGCTTGAGATCAGCAAGTTCTATACACAATGAAGACCAGTCGCAGGGCTGGTACCGATCCGCTGGCACCGAAGACTACACCGCCATAGACAAGGAGGCGAAAGAGAAGAACCTGTTGGCGATGTTGTAACCGAGGCCGGTGTTGGGTGCCAGGAAGAAGAGGTCCTTCCTCACGGACGCCACCGACTGGCGTGTACATGGAGGCGGAAGACATCAGGAATCAAAGATGTTATCAATTCCTAAACTGTGAGGGAAATAAGCTAATCAGCTAATCTTTAACTTGGCCCGAACTTGAAAATTCTTTTGATTGATCGAGTTTTAGATGGTAATCTCAAAATGATTACCATCTGAAACTCCAACAAAAGTAATGAACATGAGCCCCGAGTAAGATTCTGCGCAAATTAAAGCTAAGCTGATTATATTATCTCCCTCGCAACATACGCATCCACAGCGCCTAAAAACAATACCAAAATTCTTACAAGCTCGTATCCAGAAACATCAAAACTGATAAAAAACAACACAAAGATCCACACTCCAGTATGGCAGTGTAAATTTACAAAAGCTGTTACAAATACGCAAAATAACAAAAAAAGTAACAGAATGAACGATAGAACACATATAAAGGAGTACCCATACATATAAACCAGCAGGTTAGTAAGGAATTTATGTTAGTGATGAATTACCCCTAAAGCCATTTTGCGACAAAAACGTCACAAATAATTACTTGATTAGAAAGTAAAGAACACATGAATTTAAGTGATGCTACAGCGTATTAAAATACTATATAAATTAAACAGAAATCCTTGAAAAGTGCATCAGATATTTTAATTGGTAAGAATAATAAGATAAATCAACAGAAGCCAATTATGTACCTATAGCAAGCTTCTCAAGGCAAACTAGCTACTGTTTGCCCCACATTCAGACCTCCAAAATAAAAATAAAATTTTATAGAAACGAAGCAGACAACAGCAACTGGAGTCCATGAATATAGCAACAGATAATCTTTGCGAGAGCCAGACTACGCGCCCAAAAGCCGCTGGGTGGCTATGCGGGTATAGGAATATTATGTTCTATGTAAAAGTTTCAACAGGTACCTTTATCGCTACAATAGCTGGGGCATACGGATATTTCGCTACATTGGAAAGCTGTAGTTTAATTTTTTTCCCCACAATGGCTCCTCCAGAATAGCGGTATTACGCTACATCGAAAATGTTCAGTCTTTCGTTTTTCTTTACAATGGTTCAAATATAGGGACAACGATATGCTGTATTGGAACGTTTTAGCGTTCTCTTTCCACCACACTGACGACGAACGACAGAAAAAATGAAAAACCTACAGAACGGCGATCTGGCAGAACGATTTCACAAGCTTTGCCGCAGTTAGGGCCATCAAGTAATACAAAAAACTGCAAAAGAATGGCATAGCTAAGGCCTAAAGCATAAAGAAATATCTGGAGCACGAATGAAGGACCCACAGTGTTTCAAAGCGATACAAAAAAAAAAAAAAAAAAATTCTCTCAGCTCTAAGGGGTTAACATACAAACATGTGCACGCAAGCAGCCGGTACGCTGCCCGCTGCCTGCTTCATCACGTCGACCACAGAAACTAAGCTTGCGAGAGAATTGACTGCATTCTGCATTCCCCCATCCCCCCCCCCGGAGCAGCCATCATAAATAATCAAAGCTGCTTCGACTTTCCGACATGGCGCTACAGCAAACGTCGTAGTTCTCGTTTTCAAGAAAAATTCTTTTAGTGACTGGTATTGCTACTCGTACCGAGCGCCGTTTTTCTGCAGCGCTCCCAAGGAAGAACTAGCGAATAATGTAGGAGGGGGGGGGGCCAGAGTGGAGCAGTAGCGTCTGAGTATTACGACAGTGAGGGCGTGTCCCGACAGTAATGCAGAGGCCGGCGTGCGAGTGTTACGGCGACAGACTGACGAGGGTAAAATATCTGAGTAATCCAACAGAACATGCTGCTCAACCCTGCTGCTGCCGAAGTCGTCTCAGCGGAGCTGACAGCGGTTTTGCTGCCTCATAAAACCTCTCGCTAATACCAAAATAAAGTGGGGGGAGCTGACGTACAGGAATACCCTCCCTCCCTCCCTCCCCATGAAGGGACACAGTACCATGGAATTTGGGACCGAGGGGCTGATGGCCTGAAAGGACCACTTCTGGGCCGCTCGGGTAACACGGCAACCCAGCTCGGGCTAGGCCAGCTAGTGCAGAGGGAGGCACCAGGCCACAGAGGATACCTACGTTAGGACAATGTGGGCGTTCAAGCAGCGGATATGGGAAGCAGGCTAGATTTCAGCGGATGGAAAAGGTGCACCTTGCAAGACTGGAGTGCGCAGCACTGCTACAGTAACAGCGGCTATTCGCTGTACACTTCACTTCCCCCTCCCTTCAAAATCCAACGCACTTCGTGCCACAGAAATTACGACCCCCCGCCAAAAGGTCCGCCACCAAATGGCAACTCACCTGCCGTATGTGCTGGTAGGGCGCATCCACCAGCAGCGCCACCACAGGGCCCGCCACCAGCAGCGTTCCTGCCTCCGCTGCAGCCGCTTCCCCTAGCAGTCGCACGGCCTCCGTAGGGGCGACGGTGACCTCTCTTGTGTACAGCACGGCACTCAGGCCCTGGACACGTGCAATTGTAGCCAACAACGTAACAATTTCGCTACACATTAGAAGATTGAAGTTCAATAGCTCCAGTCGAGAGAATTTTGTCAAGAGAAAAAAAAGCAAGTTACCACTCTCCACTTCATGAAATTCTATCAAGAATAGAATGGTGTGACGCCATAAATTCCTCAGTCCACAGAATTTTGTCAATAAATGTCCATTTAAAATTCTTTAGTCCACAAAAAAAAAATGCATCACACATCGTATGGCGACCAAAGCTCTCAGTCCACGGCATTCGAACAACCATGAATGAGTGCAATGATTGTGGTTTAGGTTTAATTATAAGAGCAACAAAAATACAGAAGAAAGTATCAGAAAATTGCTAAGGACGAGTCTTCCCTAATCTAAAAGAAAAGCCTTGAAAGTTTATTAACTATAGAACTAATTTAAACTAGAATCCTCGAGAAAACCCAGAACCCGTAGACTACCAAAACCTCCCGTGACAATAACCAGAGAGACACTGCTTGCAGAGCTTGACAAGCACACCCACACAATAATGTGGCCACACAGCCCTAGCTTTTGCTTGACTCGAGCGGTCAGTCGAAAAGTTCCCGTTTACAGAAGCCCCCGCCACGCAAAGCGCCGCCGATAGGTGGACAAGTGAGTACTCACAGCAGCGTCCTGCAGGACCTTCACAATGTTCCTGACGATGGAAGACTGCTGGGGGCAGTGGTAGACCAATATGAGGAGTGGTTCTTCACCCACCATCCTATAGCTGGGAGGGTTGACGCTGCCCAGTGTGAAGGGCACGACGCTCTTGGCTCTGCTGCACTCGATGCCAATGCTGCACACCGATGGTAAAATACTGCAAGTTTATGAATGACCCTCATTTGCAGACGAATATGCTAGTTGCAGCCTCCCTGAACACTACTATGGCATATGGCAATAGCTCATCGAGGGCCGGGGCGTAAGTCCCCGGGCTGTCTGGGAATGAGTCTGTTGGTCCGTCAACTGCCGGCCATCTAACCTACTAGGAGAGTTAGGATAGCATTCAAAGGCACTTACACAACACATTACCTGTATCCCCAACATGCCTGCTATTACTCCAAAGAAAGGTATTCCATGGTTATTCAATAACGTATAGTGGTCTTGAATTATTATTATTATTATATTGAGTAGTTTAAGCCTCCGTTTCCACAACAATGACGATATAACAGAGGAAGAAGCAAGGGACACGTAGTATGACGATCGAAATATGGGGAACCCATACACGCAGGAGTTCCCACACAGGATCAATGCGCATGGGAACAGCAAGTCAAGAAAGAACAGGAAGATCAGAATAAAGCATGAGCAAGTAGTAGTATGAAAATGGAAGGAAGCAAAGTAGTCACGAAAGATAGACGTCCCGAAGGCCTAGCTGATGGCTCAGGTAACCTACACGAGCCCCTGGAGCTTACGACCAACACTACTGGAAAAAAGAAAGTCAGAAATTTTCTCCAAACTTGCAATTGAAGTGGTTTAATTTCCACGTTAGGCATGAGGAATGTGTTGAGCAACTGTCAGACTGGTAAAGTAAGTACGGCACCTATCAAAGGGATGCTGAGTTGGGAGCTTCAAGTCCGGCAGTACGGCGGCCATGGCAACACTCCAGTTTTTCTCCCCCTCACCGCCGGGTGTGAAGTCGTGCACTTCGCTCCAGTTGTTGTTGTACACACTCAGGCCGGAGGACCGGAACTGGTCTGTGCAGAGGACAGCAGGTATTCACTTCCGGACCAGAAGAATCCGCTGTTGTGTTCGCAAAACTCACACACAAACAAAAAAAAAGAAGACATTGACTGGCTCATTCAATGAAAGGGAAGCATAGATAAGCGCATCAGAACTGACCCGTTCAGAAACCGAACAACTCACTTAACAGACAGTGAAATTATGTAGCTCATTAATGTAACCTTAAATTTACTTACGGGTGGTAGCTCCAACTAACAGCAAGTTATCAATATCAACAAGGACGTTGGTGAGCTTGAGATGAAGCGAGAGCTGGACTCACCGAGCAGCTGGGGATAGTAGAGCTGGTAGCAGGAGAAGCGGACCTTGACAGACGCCTCAATGATTGGCTGTGTGTTGCACAGCAGCCGCAGCTGCAGTTCCCTGCAGTCTCTGGTCCTGAACTGCCCACACGCCACCACTACGGTGCAGTTACTGCAGTCTCGGATGAATACACTGCAATATCAGAAAAGAGTGTTGGAAAGTGGTCACGGAGGGACGTACTGCAGGAGACTGTTCGGCGCAAGTAGAGTGTGTGACTTACCTAACAGTAAGGCTTAAAAGTGTACCTATAAATTAGGTTGTAAGCACCTATACTAGCTAAACCAAACATAACAAACTAACCTTCTCAGCAGGAACTACGGCCGGATGCAACATCCCCTGCGGAGAAGGCACTCGAGACAGCCCTTTGGTTCATGAGGTCAATATATGTATATTTTGACAATGACATGGCCCGCCAGAATACCTATACCCCTGACGGCATGGAAAATGCCCGTGTTGGCACAATCCTGTATAGAGGTGCACTGATAACAGTTTGCTCCCGCTACCAAAACTTGGCTAGTGGTGGATACCGATGAAAAAAAAAAAAACATACGTACGTCGGCCACCAATACGATAGGATAGGTTGGCCTCCAGCCCTGCGTCACCTCACCTGCCAGAAGTGGGCCCGATGATGATGGTGCAGTTGGTGCAGTCGTCCACACTGACGGTGTTGATGTGGTCCAGGAGGTAAATGCAGGCATTGGTGCACTCCCGCACCAGGATCTGCTCGCCGTTGATGGTACCTGGCAGCTTACCAGCCTCACCACCATCCAGCTGATATGGACAACATTATTAGGTGGAAAATAAATAATAGTACTCACAGTTAGGTGTTGATGGTAATGAGCAACAGAAGCACAAATGCTTAGACTGCATTTTTCATTGGTCGAAGTGACACAAAGTCTTCCTTCCCACGCGGTGGTCCAAAAGAGGAAAAAGATTAGAATAGGTAGGTATCAATAGCCACTAGGTACCTAGTAGGTTTCCCAGGAGGAATTGAAATCGACTGCATTCCACATAAGCTCCAGTTTCCTCAGACACAAGGCCTAAATAGACTTTTAAAGGAAAATAAAAAGCGTGCAAAGAGATGTCACGCTGTAATAACAATACAAAATATATAACAACTAGAGCACTCTGAGAGCGTATACCTCTGCCAAGCGAGGCAACGGCCACGAAAAATTCAATTTGGCTTTGAAACTATGTTTTTCTTTGTATAAACTCCAAAATCTAATCATTTGTGCCCTTTGATGGTATTAACAGTTTATTCAATTTTCGTGAAGATCCATTCAAAACTTTTTGAGTTATGCTGCTAACAAACATTATGACAAACATGAGTCAAACATACAAATGAACAAACCGATCTGCACCAAAATTTGATCATTTATGTCTTTTGACATTACTAACAACTCCTATAAATTTCATAAAGTTACAATCATAAATTTTTGAGTTATTGTACTAACAATCATAAAATTAAAAACAGTGACTAACAAACGAACGAATAAACACATCACTCCAAAAATCTGGTCATTTACTCTTCGTAATATAGCTACCTAACAACTTATGTAAATTAACATCAATTACAATTACACACATAGCTTTGAGTTTAGATGAAAGAGAAATTGCTTGATAAACAAAGAGAACGTTCATACTTACGATGGAAACAGAAACATTCAATAGGGTTCCATAAATGGAAGAGAATTGCACAACAATCTTTTCATAATATTGTCTTCATTTAAGGCAAAAATCTTTAATTTCCTCCCATGTTACGTATGTAACTCATCTCCAACATCTACGTCCTAACATTACAGTCCCTATGAACACATTTGTGGACTTGCCCGGTGTCAGGCGCTGCCTACCATAGGGAAGAGTAGGTATCTGTAGACCAGACAGCCAAGAGCAACCTTGGTTAAAGTAAGGAAGTTTAAGCCTCTGTTTCCGAGCAGAACGATATCAAAGAGGAAAGAGCAAGGGATAATGGAATTCTACACAAACTTATCTACGTATGTCTAAGGCAGAAGCACTAAGGTGCAGGCTACCGTACTGAATGTGCAACATATGCAACATAAGTGACAAAAATAGCATGAGCAATTATGCATATGATCAGATGCACGAGTGGAGGAGCCACGTGCTTCTAAATTTTAGCATAATGAGTTAAGAGTCAATTGAAGAATAAATTTTTAAAAATTATAGATCGACACACAACGTAAATGTGAAAAACAAGGGTGAGCTGATAAAAAATAAAAGTACGGCCATGGTATACGTGAAAAATAATACTCAAGATGTTTCAAATATGTGCGGGTAATAAAATGCGGTCTGGACAGACAATTGCAGTGGACAACGAATAACTGCGCAGGTTTGGCACCAATGCTCAACCAAAGACAGGTTTTGAGCACACAAAAGATGCTGCTGCTAATATACCGACTATGACGAAGGCTACGGTAAGCCACACACTCAACAGCTCGTTTGCCCTAACTTAACATGGCTTTCATTAGCGCAGAGTGGCAGCAGTTAGCGTAGCTGTTGTACTAACATTACTGTAACTGCCATCATTATTGTAGTGCTAGTTTAGCTACTTCTAGCAAAACATATTCATTAACAAGCGAGACTCCAGTTGTGTGCAGCAAGAACAGATAGCAACTGTGATTGGTGAGCCTGAAGTGCTGAGTCATTGTACCTACACAAACTCATCACATACCATTCCCACACCTAAGAATTTAATTTCTGTAGGTCTGAAAAACAAATATGCATAGCCTAGGCTACCAGTGCTCGGTGAATAAGTGAGCCATTATTATGTGCTTAGATTTGATTTTAGGACTAGGTCCAGGTGGAGTTACTCATGCCACTTGCTCACAGTTATTTGCGTAAACAACTCGTTCAATTCTTCCGCAACTGAAGCTTGTACAATTTTTTTTAAGAAGAACAGAGAGCTGTGAACATAAAATGAAAAAGCACAAAACACAGAAGTCCATCGCGTGTGCTTTAAACACAGAATTTGTGCAGTTCGTGGGATAGGTACTTCAGAAAAGTGAGGATATTGGCTTACTTTCTCAATAGTGAAGTCTTGAGGGTCCTTCTTCTCTCGCCTATCCCTGAAATG
>LQNS02277216.1:2694250-2709373 GCA_001587735.2 Parhyale hawaiensis | reverse complement strand
GTTTGGATGGAATAAATCTCAGAAGAGAGTACAATGATGATTATAGCCATGATAGCCGCAGAAAACTTACATCCGAAAATTTTGGTTTACGTACAATCTACATAAGATAGCACAAAACATTCAGTTGATAATGATGGGCACTATGCACGTTGACTAACTCGTCGTCGTCGGTTCAGCCATCGATTTCGATGGATCTGGAGGCGAGAAAACGGCCATCACACCGGAGCCGCCATACGTGCAGGAGCGAAGCTAGAAGCTACCAGCGACACCTCTCGCCTGCTTCCACCGCCACGCCCCCATCGCCGCAGGTCGTCCTGTCCTTCTACAGGCCTGCACATAATATAGTGACTGTGGTTTGTGCAGCACCACAGACACTCTCTCCTCCTCCCCGATTACAGCAGCAGGTCCCACGAGTGAGAACGTGCTGCCCACGAGGAAGACGCAGCTGGTGACCTGCAGCCCAGTCTATTGGGCGCAGCCCTTGTAGCGCCCAGCGTCGCCAGTTTTTCTGTCTGGGTTTACTCCCATAGCCTTTACCGCAGGCGGCAGACCTGCAAGGCAGTAGCTGGTTTGAGATCAGAGTTTTCCTTCTCCTAGGACATCCAGCCATAACGACCGGAGCCTCGCGTTTTGCGGCTGCTGTGCCGGATAACGTGCCCACCACGTGGGCCACGTAGCAGTGAGGAGGTGGGGGTGGACTACTTAACAGTGCCACGTTGCAGTGAGGAGGTGGGGGTGGACTACCTAACAGTGCCACGTAGCAGTGAGGAGGTGGGGGTGGACTACCTACCGGTGCCAAGTCGGGCATCACCCCCCGCCTCGCGTCACATACTTTTAGGCACATCAAATTGTACACAAGGTAATACCTCCCACGCCCCCCCCCCCCCACCACCATGTGACTAGATCTGCACATAGTCACCACAGCAACATCAGCACATTTGGCTACCTAAAGTTTTACAAAGAGAATTAATAGAATTGAGCAGATTTCAGCATCTACTGGGGAAAACTGAAGTTGAAATTGCATCAGGATTAGCGTACAGTATAGCTATCCTGTAACTGCCCATACCGAAATGTTGGTAGCAATATTTGTTAAGCCATTGTTCTGCAGGAGTTTTAGTATGACACTGGAACCAAGGCCAGACAACGCCCCTTAAAACAACGGGCAATTACTGCTAGGTCTCGTTGCTGGGGACATGTGCTAACAATTGACTAGTAGTAGTAAGAGGAAAGTTTGCTAGCGCATCAGTGGCTTCGACTAATCGCGCCGACGGCCAAATACAGTGCCGTCCAAAACTAAGGGGCAAATTTTCAAAACGGCATAACTTTTTTTCTAACCATGCCAGGTACTTCTTCTTCTGCACTATATTAGCCAGGAAAATGTTGGATTATTGTGTTAAAATTAGAGACATGTATGAAGGATAATAAAAAAGTAATGAGCGTAAAGCTTTTTTCTTGAAATTTATAACGTCCAAAACTAAGGGAGAACCACGAAAAAAAATACATTGAACTCAATATTTTGCTAGAAATATTTAGCAAAATGGTGGTGAACAATATTTAGTAAACAGTCCCTTGCTTTCGATTACAGCAGCACATCGTCGACTACATGACCGAATGAGACTCTGACAATCTTCAACAGTAATTTTCGGCCATTCCTCTTGAAGTTTCATCCAAAGATCTTCCGTATTGATAGGGTTTCTTGCCATAACTTTCACCCCTAGTAGTTTCCAAAGATTCTCGATTGGATTTAGGTCAGGACTTTGTGGTGGCCAATCCATAACTTCGAGATAACTCATGACTGTCTTTGCCTTGTGGCAAGGGGCATTGTCTTGCATGAAGATAGGGCTGGAGACACCTGAGTTTACAATATTAGGCACGACAATGCCTTCAAACAGATGTTTATACACTTGAGCATTCAGACGGATTTGTAAACGAACGAGAGGCGATGTCCCTAGACTAGAGAACATACCGAAAACCATGACGCTCCCGCCGCCAAACTTCACAGTCTTCTTAGTACACTTTACACTTAATTTCTCACCTTCACGTCTTCTAACAAAGATGTTACCGTCATTACCAAACAAAGTGAACTTGCTTTCATCACTGAAAAACACTCTAGCCAAATTTTCATGGAACCAGTTAGCATGCTGGTTTGCAAACTCTAATCTCTTTTTCTTGGCACTCACAAGCGGTTTCGTCTGTGGGCGTCTTGTAAATAATCCTATTTCTTGAAGGCGCCGAGAAACGGTCTGACGTGAGACATTAATACATGTTGTTTCATTCACTTCCCTACTTATCGCAGCTGAGGACTTAAAAAGATTCTGCAATAACGTACGCTGGATGACTCTGTCCTCTTTAACTGATGTTTTACGGGGCCTGCCGGCTTTTTTAGGGGCACCAATGCAGCCGGTTTCATCGTACGACTTCACTGTTCTGCCCACAACACTTTCCGAACTGGTTACCTTCTCAGAAATTTCTCTAATAGTGAAATTATTCCTATGCAACTTGATGATATCTTGTCGCAGGATATAATCAACTTTCTGACGTGGAGCCATCATGTAACGAACAGCAATGTTTACAAATGGCAGTGTCAAACTTTGTCTTCGATGTAAATAAAAAAATACGGACTGAATAAGAAATTAACTAAATTTTTCTTTTTTTGTCCCTTAGTTTTGGACGTTATAAATTTCAAGAGAAAAGCTTTTCGTTGATAACTTTTTTATTATCCTTTATACATGTCTCAAATTTTAACACAATAATCTACATCTTACTGGCTAATAGTGTGCAGTAGAAGAAGTACCTGGCATGGTTAGAAAAAAAAAGGTATGCCGTTTTAAAATTATGTCCCTTAGTTTTGGACGGCACTGTATCTGTGTCAGCATTTTTGTCGCAAGGTCTCGGGCCGACGGTAAACTCAGTGTCTCAAACTTGGTCAGAACGCTAATACAAACAGGGAAACAAGACGCAAAGCATCTCAAAGAAATGAGAAAGAAAAAAAGAAGCCAGAAGAAAGAGACACATGCGTGAACGGCCTCAGCCGTGGTCCTCGACACGGAAGCAGGTATAACCCCCACAGAGTAAGTCGGCCACCTCGACCGGCGGTGCACCTCACAGAGCAGAAGAGCAAGTATGTATAGAGAACTACCTAATCTTAGAAAATGTTATGTAGTTATAGTCTGAAAGTTTAAGTCTCCGTTTCCAAGCGGAACGATATGACAGAGGAAAGAGCAAGGGACATATCGTATTATAGTATGTCGATAGAAACGGGGAACCAATGCATAAAGATGTTTCCACATAGGATCAATGCGCATGGGAACAGCAAGTCGGGAAAGAAGAGGAAGAACAGAATAAAACATGAGCAAGTAGGAGTATGAAATCGGGAAGGAAGCAAAGGGGGCACAAAAGACAGACGTCCCGAAGGCCTAGGTAATGGCTGACGTAACCTACACGAGCCCCCTGGGGTTGCCGGGCCCCATAACATAGGGTGGGTGGACCTAACTAATCTTAGTTTGTTTGTAATCTTGCAAAATAATCTTGTCAGCAAGAACTGCAGCCAAATGCAACATTCCCTGCAGAAAAGTGACTCAGGTAACCTGGGTCGTGGGACCAATGATATTCATACCAGGACAAGGTTCACACACAAGAATATCCTCTTAGGGGTTAAAAAGAGCAGAATAACCTCCATTCCTGTATAGAAATAGACCATTTGAGAGTGAGTGAATAGCTTGTTCAGCTAAGCCTCCCTAGACACAACTACGGTTTTTCAGGAGAGCAAAGAAAAGAAAGGGACATGTAGTACGTTGTAACGTTGATAGATGCGTAAAACCCATGCATGCACGAGGATTTTCATAACCTATGGGTTCCCTAGGAGCGCTACTCTCCGTAAAACAATAGATAACTTGCTTAGCTACTATACGGTAACTGCTAGCATGTACGTATTATTATATATGATTAGTCTGAACTCTGAGTCTTCCTAATACAGTACAAATTAGCTGTTCTATGAAAGGAGAAAGAAGAGACAAATAGTAGGTATAGGTAAAAAAAAAGTGGACCCGAGCACAGTCAGGAAAGGCGAAGAGCAGAACATAATACATGGATGAGAGCGGAAGGAACTTCAAGGAAGCAAGGAGGCCATAAAGGACGCTGCCAAGGCCTAACAGTAGCCAGCAACTGTTATTGTACCTTTGTACTCGCGTTCTGTTAGTTTTTACAGATAATTAAAAATTGAATATAGCACTGAACATAGATTTTATGCTTCCTGAAACGTTGGCAATGAATTGAAAAAAAAAATGTTATATGTAGTTCTGTGCTTCTTCTCCAGCGCCGAAACCTCCGTAAGAACCAGACAACTTCTCAAAACTGACAAGCTACGTTAACCTGTGGTTTCCGTGTGAGAGAGAAGACTTCCCCCCCCCCCCACAAGACAGCATGCAGAGCAGTGCCTAGGTACTCACCACGAATAAACTTTGCCCGAAGGTGCAGCAGCAGAGGAGCGGTCAGCAGCGGCGTCGGAGCTGGTGTGACTCAACCAGCAGCCCATGGTGGTGGTGCAGATTTAACAGTAGTTACCTCAATAAACTTTATTCGCCTCCTAGTACCGCTTTTTAATTATATTAAGTACGTACGGCAGCAGTTGTGAAGGGAAATAATACTGGAAACTTTAGCTAAAATGAAGAGCGGTAACTGTAAAAAGTATCAAGTGTGGCAACTCATAATAAAGGCGATCGATGTTACCAACGAAAAAAATAATAAAGCAGCTGCTCAAGGGGAATCAATGCAATTTTATGTAACTGGTCCTAGTCTAGTATGTGGTGACCCTGAGAGTATGTGATAGGTTAGTTAAGAATAGGTTAGGCTACGTTCATTTCAGCTAGAATAGGTGCCTAAAGCCCATATTACNAAAAATAATAAAGCAACAGCTCAAGGGGAATCAATGCAATTTTATGTAACTGGTCCTAGTCTAGTATGTGGTGACCCTGAGAGTATGTGATAGGTTAGTTAAGAATAGGTTAGGCTACGTTCATTTCAGCTAGAATAGGTGCCTAAATCCCATATTACATACAGTGGGACAGCTGCTGACGCCTGTGCTTGCGACATGTCTCTGCTCTAAATACCACTCGCGGCCGCCCTATAACACCTGCCTTTTCATCACAGTAAACTCCACTAACGTTGATGCAAGAGGCAAGTGGTATAAGGTGACCGGTGACACGAAAGTGGGTGGAATCTAGGGGAAAGCCGTGTCGCAAGCACGGGCATCAGAAGCTGTCGCACTATAGGCACAACCTAACTTATAGGCATCGTTATACCTGCACCACAGGCAGGCCACATGCTATGCCGGCACGGTTCTACTGCCCAACTGGTACGGCAACTTTCCCGTGAAACTCTAAACAAACTTTGTGCTACTCATAATTATCAATATACTGTATTACAGAGAAATTGTATTATAACCCTTATCAAAAAATACAGTGCTGATGCGAGCAAAAGTACATAGGTTTCTAGGACGACATACGTAGCGGCTACACAAGCTTCGCTTTCAAATATGTAGGTACGTTTTATAGCAGCAACTCGTCTTTAGCCCTAAAAAAATAAATTCAACCAATGAAACTCCACACATTATTTCCCAAAAATGAACGGCTATTGTACCTGTACCGTCAAAGACAACGGCAAAAAAATTTCAACACCTCTGCTGTAGCTAGCAAGCGGCGGTTGTGATTTGGCTATTAAGGCTGATCTGTGCGAGAGAATACCTATAGTATATTGCTTAACCGTTACTGGGCCAAGGTCCAGATATAGTTCCTTACATAATGCTATTGTTAAGAGGGCGTTTTAACGAGTTAAGCCTCTCTAAACAAAACTACGGAACTTCAAGGGAGGGAAACAAAGGGACATTTGGTAAATAAATATGTCTACAAAAACGCAAAACCCAAGCAAGAGCGTGTTGCCACACAACATAAGCGCGCATGGTAACAGTAAGGAAAGAAAAGGAAAAACAAAGAAAAGAAAGATCAGTTGGAGGAAGGAAGCGAAGTGGCCACGGAAGGTCTAGTTACTGGTTAAGGTAACCTACAGGGTTCCCTGGGGGCACTGCTCCCTTTAACAAAGGATAGGCGAATCTAAACCAATCTAACCCTATGGCTTATCCTATGCCCCTGAAGGGGAATTACGTATATGCAACAATTCATTCAGTGTTTTTCCTACGAGAGGTAAATTAGTTCATGACAGGGATACCGCATCTAACAGCTGCTTGACCTCAGGCTGGTGTTTCCTCTGTATGAGACCTATTGTCGAGAAACTTTCACTACACATCCCGCTGGTGAGATATTACCAAATGGCGCTCGACACCCGGGGGAGTGCGCCGGTTTCCCCAACAGACCAACACAGCGAGCCAAAGATGCTTAATGTTTTCTGCCTGCTAATTTTTAATCTATCAGTGCTGTGATCATACGCAGCTTGCGATAATTTCGCAGCCCTGTGCAAAAACTGCTGCTTTGGTGCTAATTTTGGTGGCGTAGAGATACCTACCGGAACTATGTAGAGGTTACTTTGACCATATGAGATAAGATTGGTCTAATTTTGGCTTCCTCTTCCCATGCCCAAAATCTAATCATTCACCATATCCTCTCCACAGTCGACCACAGATGATTCTGGAATAATCCAGATAGACAAGAGAACAATTACATTTCTGAAACTACCTTAAATTGGGATTAAAGGGTAATTAGAAGGGTAAACAAAGTCGACGTTACAAACTATGGCCAAAGTAACGCAAAGTTTCGGGGCAGTTAGAAATGATAGCGCGCATAAACAGGGCTCGCTGTATAGTCTGTTGTCTGCGGGTCGCCAGTGAACATCAAGTTACACAGAATATACCGGCAGTAGTAGGTAGCATATCGACAGTCACATCCAACTCTCGCAGAGTACTCAAATTTGTACTGGTGAAACACCTCTGTCGTCTAACCACAGCTCTGTATCATCAGATTGGCCGCCCTTAGAACTGCGGACCCCGTTCTTTTCGCAGCAGGTTCGCCCACCCGCAGTACACTTGCTTGAAGGCAATCAGACCCGGTAAAAAGAAAAACAACTCTGGGAAGCTGTTCAGCAACAAACAAAAGCTACGCTCAGTGAGGTCAAGAAGACAAGTGTTACGGTTTTCTTTTCTTTGCGGAACCTCCAAATGACGAGCTTTTCCTTTTGTTGGATTTCGCACCTGACAGGAACCGTTCTTCCTCCATCCGGGCCAGCTCCTGAAAGAAAAAACAGGAAATGCATTAAACACAGGAAAGAAATAAGGAAGAAAAGCAACAAAAATAGGGAACGGAAGAAAAACTGCAACAGTAGAAATACGAGCCAAAGCATACCCACTCCCGAGCATCCGTGACACAGAGTGCGCAAGTGTAGCTGCAGTTTCCTTCAAAGAAAACATCTCATTTAACTTGCTAAGACTGTCAATGCTATTTCAGGCAGGCTTGCTGAATGTGACATACCAGAGCACGTCGCAGAGCGGCACTCGCCCTAAAATCTCACTATTGGCCAGCCTCAGTGACATCTCTTGTCTCTCCACACGGCTTGCTGGTTCATGCCGGGCATATTCATGGTCGTCAAAGCGACACAAAGTGAGATCAATAGCGATGTTTACTGAGTAATTTGCGACGATTTATTATTTAGAATCAGCAAATTAGCTTGCCAACTCTGTTCTGAGTGAGGGAGCGGCGATTGGGAGCATAGTCAAGTTTTTGATTATCCAGTCCGACGCACAGACCTCGGCGATCCCTACCTCAATTTCTACCCAGAAGGTTTAGCGGATTTCCTTTCAGATTTCTCTTTAATTTTCTATTTCACCAAGTTGAAAAAAAAAAACCTTCGGAGCCTACGCTTCAGTCTCTTCAGGCCGGGTGAGGCATAACAATAACAACAGGAAGGATCAGAGATAAAAATGACAATGGTAGTAACATTTAGACTGAATATCCGTGCAGCGTACGTACCTTGTGTCTCAGAGGCATCGCTCCACCAAATTCTGACCTGCGCTACTTGGCAGCCCATAAACAAATGCATCCTTCTCACCGCTTCATTCGTCACGTTGCCCTCGACATTCGATTAATCTAACTGTATCAAATTTGCGCCATGTCTTCCATTTTATTCGTCCGAAACTGCCCCTCATAGTACACCGAAAATAAAAATTTTAAATACTACATTATTTAGAAGACTTTTTTTAACTTCCGCAGTCGCTACTGAGCCGTGCAGCATTCAAATACCACATAATTTATCGCGTGGCCACGTGCGCTACTTCGGGCAAGGACACAAGCGCACAGCACGAAACTCAGAAGAGCAGACAGAAGGAAAGTATAGGAGTTCCGCAGAATAGGTTGGCCACTTCGATCAGCAGCCCACCTTGCAGAACATAAAGGGAAACATGGCGAGCCTACCTAATTTTACAAAACTAACCTCATTAGCAGGAACTGCGGCCAGTTTTAGGATCTCCTCCGGATAAGGCAATAATGACAGCCCTTTGGTTCGTGATGCCCATATATATTGTGGCAGGAGAAGGGCCCGCGTGAATACACCCGTAAGGGCTAAAAACTACAAAGAAAAGTAATACTACAAAGAAAAGTAATACTAAAACACAAACCCTAGCTACTTACATCGGCGCCAGCCTGCTCAGCTTGTCTTACAGATGGTGTGAGAATCTCCACTTCCTCTCCTTGTACAGGATATTCCTTCATTTTCATTTGAAGTTTCTTTTCCAAACTGAAGAACTCCATGACATCATACTGTGAAACACAAGCAACACACAAGGGAGCTTTAGTTTAATCAGGGTCTTGCCGCCGGGTCCGACACGGAGGTTAGCCTACATACCAGCAATGTGTTATCCTATATTATAGTCAGGGCTGGGGAGTCGGGCATATTTTGGGGCTTGAAGAGTCGGAGTCGGTGATTTTCCTTCGACTCCGACTCTTCAATTCAATAAGGCCAATTTAAAAATTCCCTACAAGAATAGTCATAAATTTGACATTAGAAAAATAAAAAAATTGGGTTTTTAAAGCAATATGCCTAGGCTAATCAATACACGTGCAGAGTTAATTTCAATGATGCTCTTTTGCACTTCAGTAACTCATTAATTATACTGCACATGAGGTTCGTATCTCCAGTTCCCAGCTTCATGAAACAGCAAGACCAGCAAGACAACACTGTAGGTGCGATGCAGATAGGGCAGCTAGGAAGAACAGGGCAGACTGTATCTCCAATAATTTGTGAGATTTTTCAATGACGAAATCGTATATTTTCAGTGCTTAACTTATTCAGAATCGATCTGGAATAATACTAGACTGGTGTCAGAGCTCTCGTTGCTCTTTCTTTTACGGAATGTTAATAACATTTGAATGAGCCAAATTGCATATTCATTATCTAGCTCGGTGTTTTTAATAATAACTTGCCTTTTGATCATTCCAAAGAGTACCCTGGACGACTGGCGCAATTAGCGGTGCAGAAACTAGTAGTAGAAAATTCTCGACGAAAGCCACAGATATATCTCGACTGATCGGGCAACTTTGCCTCTGGCCTGTGAGCAATGCAGTGCTGCCCTCGTTTTTGACTTTCCGAAACATTCGAGTTTTAGGCAACTTCATTATTCTCTTCTTCTCTAAAAAAAACGTGGATAATCTTAGGCTCTCTACTTCCCACTAATAACAATATATATGTATTACCCCGGTAAAGATTGCATCATCTAACTTACGGGAAGTGGTTAGATAATGCAAACGGTTTCATACATGTTACGAACTAGCTTGCACTCTTCCCCTCCTTGTTTCGTTCCTCGCGGGAGCCGGGTCAAAAGTTTCGGTTTCCTTTCATTTCTGGAGGCCGCTGATAATTTTGTGCTCTACACCTTTTGTTGATGAAAATATATTGTTTAGACTGCTCCATCTAAGTGGCGATTTTGCTCCGCGCGAGAGATTTCGTCACTGCAAGGAGCGAATTCAAGCTCGTTACTTTTCGATTCGACTAGGTACCTTGGAAACCACATCACAGCTTGCAATTTTGCGAAGCTGGGAAGTTCTGCTGAAATCTTCATAAAGTCCTGCAACACAGTGTGTGAAGTGTAGTCAACGGGTACTACCTGCAGTTTTATCTATTTGTGACCGATCAGGAACCATTGAAAAGAAAAACAGTAGAAACTTTTGGTGCAACATGAGGTGCTTCGGAGTCATCACATATTTCTCATTCCCATCGGGATGCAAAGGATGGACCATAGAGGGGATCCAGTAAATTCGTAACCTGGTCGACGCGTAACATGGATAAATCGTACGCATTGTCAACTTGTACCCATTTTTATTTCGTACGCAGCTGTTCAAAGTTCAAAGAATCTACGGCTCAAAAATTTATTGTATGGCAATAGAAAACGTGGAAATCGTGCGTGACCGACCGTGTTCGTAAAAGAATCAACGTGTGTGGGAACAGCGAGTCAGGACAGAATGAATAATTGTAGAGATCTGCGATAAAATTCCCTCCCTTCTAAGTAAAACAAAGAAGTTATACGCGCGAGTCTAGCCTCTATAACTGCAACAAATTTCTAGCTAAAATAGGCTACTTTATTGATACTGTATGGTAAAATTATACTAGTGAAATTTGTCAATAACTATAGCTTTTATTATTAATATTACTATACAATTATTTTTCCCGTTTGCGTTTTACCAATGCTCTAATTGCTTTAAACAATCACCACAAATGTTAACATTTTGCACTCGTTTAAACCAAACCTGTATAACTGTTGACAATTTTGCACAACTACTTAAACAGTTACGGTATGCAAAACGTTTAAGCTGTTAACCGAACAGCAGGTTTTGCAAAATGGTTAGCTGTTATATAGATTTGGTTAGGTGCAAAATGTTTAAAACTTGTGGTGATTGCTTGAAGCAATTGGAGCATTGGTAAAACACAAACTGGAAAAACAGTACTATTATAATTTATTAGAAATACATTATTAGTGAATAGTTAGGTAGGTATTTAAATAATACGTGGCTAGGAGTTGACCAGCTTGGTTGCAATTTGGCTGTGGGTATGATATGAGAAGCTGTAGCTAATATAGATATAGCCATTCCTCCAACTCGAGTTAGTGTGGAGAGACTCTTTACTGTTCTTCAGTTAGTCAAGTCAGATCTGCGCGTCTCTCTTAAAGTAGACATTGCAGAATCAATTCTATTATTGAGAAACAAATACGGTAATCTCGTCTTCAGTTATCTTCGTAACTTTTTTCCTTGATCCAGTAGCATTTTCTAAGGCCCAGTTCGTATATGTACCAGAGGCTCCAGAGCGCAACACAGCACGAGCGTTTGTATCCGTGCCTCGCGCTGTGCTATTCCTACCGCGTGCGACGGGAGCCGTTCGCACGTGTCCCACACCAGACGATGCAACACCGCTCAACACGTTTGCTTGTAGACAAGACATGACACACGCTGCAACAAGGCCCAACACGGTGCAACAAGACTGAGATCTGGCTCAGTGTTATATTTTTTATACATATATAAAACTTATCAGCAAGTTATATCATTGTTATTGAATACATAATAGTAAATAATCAAATTAACATGAGTCGACATTTAAAAAACATTTACGTTTCGGGAATAAGTTCCCATCTTCAGAACTAAAATAATTAAAAATAAGGATTTGAACACCTAAAACAAGAAATTTATTGTGACAGCCTAGCTGGAGGTACGTGTTGTATCGGGGAAATGTATAAGTTGACTGACTGGAATAAGCTCGGGAGGTCACGATATCAGTGTTCGTACAGTCAGGCAGTTAGGGAACGTCGTTAGCGGAGGCTGTGTACAGTCTGGGAAAAAACGTCTGTTGTGAATTGTAGTGAAGGGAATTGCCTTCACTGTTGTGAATTGTAGTGAAGGGAATTGCCTTCCCTTCGCTACAATTCACAACAGACGTTTTTTCCCTTCACTACAATTCACAACAGACGTTTTTTCCCTTCACTACAATTCACAACAGACGTTTTTTCCCTTCACTACAATTCACAACAGACGTTTTTTCCCAGACTGTACACAGCCTCCGCTAACGACGTTCCCTAACTGCCCGACTGTACGAACACTGATATCCTGACCTCCCGAGCTTATTCCAGTCATTCAACTTTTACACTTCTACGAGACAACACGTACCTCCAGCTAAGCTGTCACAATAAATTTCTTGTTTTAGGTGTTCAAATCCTTATTTTTAATTATTTTAGTTCTGAAGATGGGAACTTATTCCCGAAACGTAAACGTTTTTTAAATGTCGACATATGTTAATTTGAATACATAATATTAACAACGAATTTTGACTGCTGAATGGAAGCATATGAGACCCCTGACTGGTATAGGACTAATTTTTTTATTCAGCTGTACCGCAAACGTAATAAGCAGTGCTGTTGGTAAGCAATAGGACAAGCCTAAGTTCATTCAAATGACACGGGCTTCTTGTGCGATCGTTTGAACACAATGAATACAGATATAAAGCTGCATTGAAGAGCAAGCACTAGCGTGCTGTATGGTACATGTGCAAACCTTTCAACACGTGTTATGCGGAGTGACGTGGTGTGGTACGGATCATAAACGAACGGTGCCTGAGGGTAGAGACATACTAAAAGCAGTTCAGCGAGAAGCTGGCAGGTCTTAAGAAGCACGGAATGCACTGGAGCGCGCGCACAGAACAGCGGCAGTTGAGCAGGCCGTAGCCGCTGTTCGGTGTGCGCGCTCCAATGCATTCCGTGCTTCTCAAAAACTGCCAGCCTGCCTGCCAGCTTCTCGCTGCACTGCTTTTTAGAACTTCGCATTTAAAATCAATATCTATTTCTAAATTTAAGCCAGTGTTAAACGACTTAGATAGCGCTTATCCACTGCATATTACCAATAGATTGGTTTCTGTTCTGTGTATCATTGTTTTAATGTTTTTTTTTCACTTAGCTACCTGATAGTATTTCTATCCATTTACTGTTTTCTTAAAGAAAAGTTTATAAAGTGTGAATGGAACTTCTAATCTAGCCATATGCATCCGGCATCGCGGCTCTTCAATTTATATTATAGAAAAACTAAACGTTTCTGAACATCGTGCTTTAACAAGTCAGAATTTCTAGAAAATAAAATCTTACCTGCGTGGTAAAAGTCATACTCTGTCCCTGCTTGCCAGCTCTCGCCGTCCGCCCCACGCGGTGGATATAGTCCTTGGTGCTCATTGGCAGGTCCAAATTAATAACCCAGTCGACGCCTTCAATATCCAAACCTCTGTGAAAGGAAAGTATTTTTCCAGATACAGTACTAGGTAAAAAGAAGAATTAGTAGAAACAATCTATAAAACGCTTCAATAAGCACGCGAAGCGGCACCCGTAATACTGACTGACAAAGTTGGGAGAAATTTATTAAATCTACAGTGCAAAGGGAAGACACTTCCAATAGAGGAAAAATTCAACTCATTTGTTTACTTCGAAACTCCCACAATCTACATAAACAATGACAGAAAGGAATGAAAGGCATACAATATTACAGTAGCTATATACTACATAGACGTCCAATAACAGCAAAATATTTCAAATAACCGAACAACTACGGAAATCGCATATTTCCTGCGAAATTTTGGGCAAATAATGCCTTAGTAACGATGCTAAACAAAGAAAACATCGGCGGCTTGACGAATTTCCCGCCTTCAGATCAACTTATGATCCCATAAACACGGACCTGGAGGCCACATCGGTGGCTACAAGGATGTTGCGTTGTTTGGCCTTGAATTTGTGCAGCGAGGCGAGTCTGTTGTTTTGAAGCATCTTGCCATAGAGAGGGACGGACTTGAAGGAGAGGTGAGTGAGAGTGATGTGTACCGTCATGGTGCGTCTCCGGGTACCACAGAATATGATGAAGGACTTGTCCTTTATTTTATGAGCCTTGGCCTCATTCAAAAACCAGACGAGGTAAACAATCTGAAATAGAATTATTGTGTATCAGTACTTGAGAACCTAACGCGTGACACAAAGCAGAGCAAAGCTCAGTGGCACTCCCGAGGTTACATCATTCTTAGGGAGCTTTGTACCTACGTAAAATTCCTGTCTTAGCCGAACCGCCATTGCGTGTCTTGAAGGAAAAGCATATGGGAGTAAAAACATATGGGAGTAAATCAAGGATAACACTTGAAGAAACAGGCATTTTCTCGAAGCAACAAGGTGCAAAGTAAAAAGTTAGTGATGTCTACCATTTATTTACACAGCGCTCTTGGTAGGTCCTCAAAGATATTATCGACACAAGAACTGGGCTATCAAATTTAAAGAAAGTTGCTGCTAACCGAGACAGACGAGACGATGAAAATCAAACCTACAGAGAGAAGATGGGTCACCAGCAAAGAATTGGTGACCATATACAGAACGAACGGCACCGAAAGGCTGAATATTTCACGGTAAAAAGTTCAGCAGTTCATGTAGCAGTACAAAATTTATAGCGCATCAGGGACACACTATCAATATCGCGCTGAACTATCTATGCGGTTTAACAGGCTCGTGCGCCACTAGGACGCGAAATACGTCTCGTTTTAAATTATTAATGATTTTTATCTCGGCTTTTCTGCCACTAGGTCTCAAATTATAAGCGAACTCGGATGAGTTCTAAGTGGCTAGTGCGCTACTGACATGAAAAAGGCGCAAGTTGTGCATCCTAACCCCCGGACACGGCTGAACTCTTTCAATCAGCTACGCCGCACAGGGGAAAGAAACGAAAAAATAAGAAGACAGAAGAAAAAAACGCCCGAGCAGACGGTCCCTTTCGTGGTCTTCCGCACGGGAGATGGTACAAGTATAGCGGATTAGGTCGGCCACCTCGATCAGCGACCCACTTCCCGAAACAGAAGGGGAAGTGTTGTGAGAATACCAAACTTTACATAACTAACATCAGCAGGAACTACGGCAAACTGGAACATCCCCCGCGGAAAACGTACTCAGGTTGTTGCGTATTGATTTAGTAAAATATTGGAGGATATTGTGCTCGGCAAGCGATGTTGGTGACTTAGCTAAGTTTTTTGTCCGTGCTCCTGACCGGCGCTTGAGGGGACATGGCTACCGGCTGCTGATTCCCAGGTGTGAGACGGAGTTGAGAGGTAGGTTCTTCCATGTGAGGA
>LQNS02277216.1:2649244-2673253 GCA_001587735.2 Parhyale hawaiensis | reverse complement strand
AAAATAAAAACAACTGTTAGATATTGCATCAGAAATGATGCTAAATGGTTTGAAAAGCAATATTGATACATTCTGAGCGATGAGAAACTTGTAAAATGCAATTGTAAAAGTGCGATTTTTCACCCCTGACGATTTTTTACATCGGGGTGAATCACCGCACTCACTAAATTCATTAAAACTAACGAACCAGAGGGATTACAGCAAAATGCTTTTAACACATTCATAGTGGGTACTTTGACTACGTTTCTGCCAAATTTGAAGAAATTTCACCGGATACTTTAGTCTCCAGCATCAAAGTTGCGGGACTTTCGTAAAACTCGCAAAAAAAGTTTTTCGGGGTTGAAAACTATGACTGTTTTTCGTCAGTAAATAAACATATTAAAATCGAGTGAACTTAAATGAATGAATAGATCATTTTAGAGAGAAAAAGATGGGCTTTCTGATGGTGCATTCAGTTTTCCTTTTTTTTCATTTTTGAGGTGAAAAGTCCACTGCGATTATTTACCCCGGCGTACGAAGTGCGTTGAATCACCCCGGTCGACGCTATATTCCTTTTGAAGTTCTTATGGATTTCCCCTATTCCTGCAGACCCAAAAGAAGAAGTTGATAACAACTTGGACAATGAACTGTCACTGCCCAAGAATTTATTGAGAGAAGCATTGCTATCACAGGGTTCAACAAGAATTACAGGAAGGCCAAAGGGGAGCTTGAGTAAGGAGTTGAGTGGTAGGATTCATTAGTGATTTTTCTGAAAAGTTTGATCTTTGAGTAAAAGAAGAAGGTTGGAGATTTGATCTCTGACCTGGTGTAATTTCATTCTCATCAGTGAAATACATTGAGGTTTGTTCAAGTTGGGCAGAAGCAAATCCAAGGAAATTTGGATCATCTTGAAGAGAGCTAGAAATGGGAAATGAAAAGGAAGAGGACATTTTTTACCTCTTCTTTGAAGGAGAGTCTTCAGCAGGAAGGTCTATGATAGGTGGCAGAGGCCAGAGAGAGGGAGGTGAGACAGGATTGTTATTGTTTAGGCTTAAGGCATTGGAGAGGAGCTTCTTTGCTGCCCCCTCAAGTGAGGTTCCAGACTGCTGGTTTATCTGTTTCCCTGAGTCATGCAACTCGTCTGGGCACTCGTTCAATGAAGGAGATTCTTTCCTCCCCTGGGGAGAATCCCCAGGTGGAGTACATTCTCGTTTCTTCTTCCCCATACAACACCCAAATTATTTGGAGAGTTATGCAAAAACAAAATGAAAGCTATCAACTTACAGAGATGCTTGGCAAGATCGACAAAGCACGTCCTCACCTGACGACAATCAACCCTTTCCCGTCCACCAAATTAAATACTTGTAGGATGTGCGGCTCGTCCCCCGAAGGTATAGGAGCCCACCAAATTAAATGAACTGTGGCCTACATTCCAACAACCATTACGGCTGCTCGATACTGTCCATAAAGACGGATAATGTAAACTCCCGGACAGTCAGTAAATTTGAGGTGCTCCTCAGCGGTGTGTTGAAACAGCATAAGAGGTATATTCAGAAGATTTGGAGTGTCTGGAGGGCTGTGATGGATCTTACGTGAGCGGCTGTCCTCTGCTGGGGCTGGTTATTGCTGCCATGAAGTGTATACATATGTGTAGATATTAAAAATCGTACCCGATGCTGATGCTACTTGCGGTACTGGGAGCATCATTTGATTAGAATGACAAGTGAATTAACTCAATTGAGGCGTGCTGTAATCATCATTTCTGGATTATCTGATTATCTGTGCTACATCGGTGAGCAGCTAGACTCTATTTACTGAAATTGAAAGAGGCTAACCATTGCTGGGTTTCCTGGATCACTCAGGGCATAAAAGGAGAGACATGGGGAAACAGTTATATTTTACTTGCATATATCGAGACCACCAATTACTATTAGTTAAAATTACTTGCATGCCAACTATAGGCAGCAGTCACACTGCACAACGTATACCATAGGAGTGGCAGACTCACGCGCACAGCAACAACATGGTTGCCTTGCCTAGAATCTGTAGGCTGCGACATGTATAGCTGCACTTGGGTGAAGAGAAGAAGCATTATTAGAAACTCCCCTCATGTAGCAACTCACAGTGATTTCCTCTGGTCTCTGTTGCATCGCAGGAAAGCAAACGACAACAGTTGTTATATGATGTAACAAATAGTTAATCATAAGCAAAGCAGCAGTTCATAAAATAATCTAAATCATTAAAAAGATATAAAGGCTCAACTAGAATAGAATATACAGCATATCTTATTTCTAGTTACAAGGGGTATAGCCTTCCCGTAGAGGAAAAGCATTATGGTTTTCTGTTTATCTCGGCGTGTAGCATCTGCACCCCAACAATAAAACCCAGCTAGTTGCAAATTGTGTAGCAATCATATAAAGATGTCTTTTTGTGACCACCGCGCGGATAATTGCCCCTGATCGCCCATGATTCGCAAGTTTTTGTGACCGCATTTTAACGTGATTCTGATAGCAATCAACCGTGATCAGTGGTGAGAATTGATCGCAGCGTGATTTCCTCCGCAGGCTAATCATGCGTGATCAAAGAGTGATTCCAGCCTTTGGACAAGTAAAAATTCAAAATTTGAAATGTAAGTTTGCGATATTTTCTTATATTTAGGGATATATTGAAAGAAGTTATGATGATTGTTTGTAATATTGACTTACAGAATTGTAGTTTCCTTAGTTTTATACCTGTGTATGTTCAAAATTCTTTAAATACTGCTAGTTCAGTTATGCATTGACTTCAAAATAAATAAAGGCTCATAATAAATCCATTCCCTACCATTTTCCTTAAAAATACACTAAAAATATATTTTTCGAAAATTGACATGGCGTCTCTGGTTTGTTTACAAGTTCGTTGACAGTTCTTGTGCTTTTCAGTGATCACGATGATCATGATCACAGTGATTCTGATCGCAAGCGTGACCACAAAGAGACGCCTTTAATAGCGCCTCTACTACTTACCGTCAACCTGGGTGGCGGAGTCGGCCTGAATCGGAGGATTTGAAGGGAAGTCGGAGTCGGAATCTCGCTTGCTTTAGAAGTCAGAGTCTGTATTTTTAGCCCGACTCCGGAATCCCACTAAAAAAATCAATTAATTCGGGATTTTCAATCTGAAGGTTTAAAAAATAATACAATATAGTGCAGGCCCTATATGTGGACGTATTTTGCTTCTGGCCCAATCTGTTTGCCATTGATAATGGAGTAGCTAGATTGTTTAAGGCCAATGCGCCAATGCCAATTACTAGCTGCAATTTCATAGGCAAATTTCTGTGCCATGATATACAATAATCCGAACGGAAATGTTCTCAAAACGACAAAGATAAACGTGAGCAAAAAGACAATACTTGAACCCCAACCCACCCTGTAAACAGGTTTTCTGCATGATAGCTAATTATAATTATTATTACTCAATGGTAATTATATGAAAATTTAATGTCCAAATGGTGCTAATGATGCAAAATATCATTGTATATGTACAAAACTACTACATTTAGCTCAATATGTGTGTACATGCTGGTGAAAAATTACTTGGATATGTTCAATATTTACATTAGCTAAATACTATTGGATCATGGAGTCTGAGTCCGAAAATTTTGAGGACCCGCAGTCGGAAATTCTGGAGGGCCAGGAGTCGGAGTCGGACCTTGAATATCCGACTCCACAACCCTGCCGTCAACTGCAATCAACTACCATCAACTACAATCTACTGCCGTCAACTATAATATTAAAAATATGGAGCTTCAATAGATTCTGAGAGCCATTTTAGAAGTACAATCTTAGAAACAATACAAAATGAGTTATCTATATAAACTTAAAGAGTACTGAAAAAAAAAAAAAATATTCCACCGTAGCGTAAAACTTTTGAGAACTCTTTTTCTGCAGATGCAGTGTACGAAGTGTTTTCATTACCGTCTGAGACAAAGATCAAAGGTTACCGTACTTCGTTGAGAAGGATTGTAAGGTATAACTTCAATAGGATACCACAATAGCGGAAAGCATATATCTAGGAGATGGGATACTGCTATAATCGGATATTATAAATAGTCTTTAATTAGCTGCAGTATTAAATTAGGCATCGGTAGTGACAATGGCAGTGACTGCCGTAACCCCTTACATAACTTAATTGAGTACAGCTTCAAATAATCTAACTCTAATTATTATATTGAGTAGCTTAAGCTTTTGTCTCCACAACAAGGGCGATCTCAGTGAGGAAGTAAGAACGAATAGGCTGTACAGTATATCGATTGAAAAGCGGAACCCATGCACGGGGGTGTTCCCACACAGGATTAACGCGCATGACAGTGGCGTGCAGAGGCGGGATGGGGGATGGCCCCGGGCAACCAACGGGAGAGAAAAACAAAAGAAAATGTAGCAAAAAAATAGGGCATCATACTGCAAATAAAATAAGAGTAAATGTAGAAGAGAGAGGACTCAAATGGGCTAAGAAAATAAAATAGTCTAGGAAGAGGGGCATCATTCGCAGCAGAAATTCGAAATGAAATATAACAGAGAAAGAGAGGCATCATACGGACAAGAATATGTATAAATTCTCATTAAAGTCATATTAACCCTTTTGGGATAATAGAAACTATACATTGGTCATTATATTTCATCCGTATTCCATCTAAAAAAATATACGAGATGATTCAACACTTTAGAAATGGTAACTGAAACACAAGTAGAGCATTAAATTTTATTAGGGTTTGTTAAATATCTCATTCATTAGCTTACAGCTTCATAGTTAGCATAACCCGTACAAGTACCTCTACAAGAATAGCACTGTTACAGTACAAAGGATGCATTAAGCTAACAGTGACTACCCTTACAGGCTTCCTACGCTCCAATTTGCAAGTGGGGCTGCTAAGGGCAAGGTCTTCCTAGCACCAACAGCCGGCCACTAACGAAACACAGTGACTGCGACGTGCTGCAGTTACAGTTCATTTCTCTCACAGCACCGCACTGAACTGTACTGCGTCACTTCTACTCACAGTGACGTGTTCCACCAAATTCGAGCAGGAATACGAATCTGCCTCCGGCCGCGGAGACACTCCGACTCTCATGCAACTGTCCTGCCGGCAGGTCTGCCATGCTTCGCTGCTTTAAATTAGCTTTCGCCTAAATGCCTTTATTCCTCGAGACAATGTAATGAACACAGTCTTATTCTACTCACATTACCATTTTCTGATAAAGCAAAAAAAATTTCCGACATTTGATAGAGATACTTTTCTGGTCAGCTCGTCATTGATGAACAAAAGGAAAATTTCACACTATTTGAATGCCATAGTCCTTTGGCCAGTTAGATTTTCTCCAACGAAAGGAGCTAAATTTTCGAGAAAATGGCAATTTTTTTCGGCAAGTTTACTGAATACTAACCAGTGCAATATAAGTGATTCTTGGGACTAATTACTTCACAAAACTTGCTTTTAAGAAATAGGCACAACTGCCACATTTCTGAGGGTCCATCTGCTTTACGTCACAAATTGGTGATCCGCAGAGGCCTCGACGAACGTACGAGCAATCGAGTGCGTTTCGATAACCTTAGTCGGATATTCTAATTTATTCTTTCCCAGCACGTAATATTTTCGATGTAAGCAAGTATTCCTAACGTCAGCTCTGAGAACAAAAACAGCACCACTAATGCACTACCATGCATTTTTATGCAATTAAAAAAAAGCACGCAGTGTGCAGATGGGACAGTTGGCAATTGAGAGGCAGAGTGAACTCACCCGTAAAAGCGGTCCCACCCACCAAACCTACCCCCAGCACACAGTTGGGGGCAGGTTCGGTCCAATGGTCGCCATTTCCAGCTGAGCTGAACGAGCTGTGAGCAGAGGGGGGCGGAAGCAGCCTTCGCTTTAGTTTTCTACACTCAGTCAATTTCTCCAAGTTACGTGAATAGATATTCACTTGATGAATAGATATTCACTCCGAGCTGCAGGAATAGATATTGCACTTTATGAATATTCACTCAAGCTAGTACATGAATAGATATTCAGTTCATGAATAGATATTCACTCCAAATTACATGAATAGATATTCATTCAATGAATACTCACTGCAGATTACATGAATAGATATTCTCTATGTGAATGGATATTCACTAGATGAATTTATATTCACTCGAAGTTTCATGAATAGACATTCACTTGATGAATAGGTATTCACTCCAATTATCATGAATAGATATTCACTATATGAATAGATATTCACTCCAGGTTGCATGAATAGATATTCACTAATGAAGGAATATTTACTCCAAGTTTCATGAATAGATATTCACTTGAATAGATATTCTCTCCAAGTTACATGAATAGATATTCACTTTGAGGTAGACCTTTAAACATGCATCAGCTTATATGTCGCTTTGCAATGGAAAAATATGAACGTAAAAATACCAAGTTTTTTGGAAGGATGAAGCCAAATGCACACGAGCGACAAAATTGGCAGACGAATCTTGCGATGACGGCCGTAGTTGCGACTGCTTGTGCTTCAACGATGGGTGTCTGAACTGAAAGCTCGTTCTCCCCCTACATACGACCATCGTCGCGCTACGGGGAAGAAACCAACTCAATCCGATTATGCGACCGTGACCGCAGCATTTGAACTTTGCGCTAAAAATCTTAAATTATAAGTCTTGGCGAATTTAAACTCGCTCAGAATTACTAGGGTCAGTCGAAACCTCACCACTCGTGGAGCTTGCTAAAGCGTAACAATTGGAAAGATGGCTGAGATTTTCAAGTTAGGAGGGTGGTAGAGGGGAACGAGATAGTCGCAGGAACGGTGGGAAGAGGGACAGCTGGAGAAGCTGAGAGGGTCCACCCAGAGATGGAGTGGCATGAGGTCTGTCTAGCCCTGAAGGGCTTCGTCAGCAGGGTCAGCAGGGTTAACAGCTTCACTGTCAGTCCCTTTTTATGTTAGCTGCGATATTTTCATTCTATCCTCCAAGATCGAATAAAGTGACAAAGTGTAGGTGAACAGTTCTCGACAACGTTAGAAAACACTGGAGCGTTACGTTAGTTCTTTGGCAGAATTTTTGGCTGATCCAGAAGATCTTTTACCTTCTGGGACGGCCATTAAGAATTCTGTCACGGGGCAGCACTGGACTTGGAGAAATGTCGAGGCATGGGCGTCGGGAACGACCGCGTACACAGCGAGGAGCTGATTACAGTCGTGCTGCGCCGCAAGCGAAAGTCTCGCTGTACTGGGAACAGCCAGTGTGCCTGCTGTGTTTCCGCGCAACTTTTCTATCAGTTACGAGCGAGCAGGCACCGATGTAAGGTGGGTGTGCTCTGCTCGGGTGCTGGTGCAAGGCTTTGCGGGCTGTGTGAGTCCGTACATACGCTAACTCGGAATTCAGTACGGTTCCACGTGGAGACAAAAAGTATGTTCTGAGCTGGCTCCCGCATTAATGCTTCGACGTAGGCTAAGCGTCCCAGAGCCGGGTGACGCAGGGGTTTTACAGACCCCGGAGCTGGAGCTGCCTCTTAGAGCCATTTTCCAGGAAGCGATCCTTCCGGGGTACTTTCAAGGGAGGGGGGGGAGTTTGAAAGGGATCATGTGTAAACCAGATTTTCGATTTTCTGTCACGGTAATGTCATCGGCAGAGTATATGTCCTGGCCGCCGTGCGACTTCTGTTGCACGTGTGCATTTGGCTTAACGAAAACGGCGAGGCGTTGGCATGACTATCAATTAACAGGAAACAGTTTGCGTACGAAACGGCAGAATGAGGAATGCTACAGACGTACTAAGATGGCAACTGGAAAAAAATGAATGCATGAAATTTCCCTGATAATCGTTACAATAAGAAAATAGTAGCATAGGCACATACCAATCAATCGTCCATAAAATAGTACCTGGAATACTTAGTGGAGAAAAACACTGAGAATTCATGAACACAACTAAAAAAAAGTAGTAACACGAGCTTCTTTTCCCATTGGATAAAAAGCTATTAACCTTACGAAAGAGACCGATGACATTATTTACTATATATTCATGTAGTTCAACAGAGTGGCACCCATATCAACTGGAGAGCAAGAAGGAAGCAGAAGTGGTAACAACCTTGACTTTGGAAAGGTGAGGTTGTTGTCCACCTCCAGTTCCGTCGCTCACCACTTGTGTCAGAAGCACCTCTCGGAATACCCGCATCCAAGCAAGAGTATCTCTAAGGCTAAGGAGACCAAAAGATATTGTTATGAGAATGCATAAAATTATGAGCATACACAGTGGAATAGTCTGGAGGTGCGGACGCGACCGCGTGGAGGCGTGACGCCGTCCGGGTAGGTGAGAACGGATATACCTGAGCTCTTAACTGGGAGCGAGGACTGCCACCTGGCGGGAGGAGGGAGGGAGGGGAGTTGTGTCACTGCGGTATGGCAACAGCACTGCAAAACAAGGAAGGCTGTTGCCATCGTGCTATGGCAACAAGATTGCTATGTTACGGGGCGAATGTTGCCTTCGCGGGACTTCAACGGCTGTCGCGCAAATATGACTGTTGCCGTAACGCTATGGCAACAACAGTGCTATCTTATGAAGCAGTTCTCATCATCGGGGTATGACAACAAGATTGCCTCGCAACGAAGGCAGTTGATATCAGGCTAGGGCAACTGCACTCACTTATGAGACAGTTTTTGCCATCACGGCAGGACAACAAAATTGCCACGCAAGAGAGGTTGTTGCCATCGCGCTATAACAACAGGATTGCTATATTATAGGATGAAAGTTGCCACCGTGGTATGGCAACGGAACTGCCAAGGTATGGAAGGCTTTGCCATCGCGCTTCGACAACAAGACCGCTACTTTCAGAGAAGGTTGCTACCACGGCATTAGAACCTGTCAGCAGTTACATGCACGGCTGTTGCCACTACGCTATGGCAACGATCATTGTACAATAACAGTGCCATCGACACTGTGAAACATAACTTGCAGGTTGTTGCCTTAGTGATATGGCAACGCTGCAAGTCACCAGTGTTGCCAAATGATAGCGAATACATCACAACTGCCATGACAAGATGGCGTCACGGTGTAGCAAAGCGAGTACCGCCAGAAAATTACGGAAAAACAACCGTAAATGAAACTAAAACGGTAATGGCGTCGCCGTAATTCATAATAGCCGTGACCATGCCTGATTGGTCAATGGTAGATACGCGGATGGATATCGTGACGTTACAACATCCATGATCATGCCTCTCTGGCCATTGGTAGTTGTACTCAAGGGTATTGTGACGTCACAGCTAGTAATAAGCAAACAGTGACGTCGCAAAAAAATACGCTCCGCCTATCGAACAACCATCTTGTGCGTCTAGAAGAGGCTGTACACGCTCCCTTATAAGACAAATGCATAGGTACATACAGAAAACGCGTCTCTATGCATATTTCTAAAGAGCAAACCCAAAAAAATGGATCCCGTGTAACAGTAGCAGACACGAACACAGAGCTGCCTACCTTGACCAACAAATATGCTTCAATTTGCGGTACGGTAACATAAACCATATAAAATACTATTTCAATACAGGCTCACATAGATCAACAAATGGATTTCAAAATTTTCAATTTGCAGCCATACACACAACACAAATACCGGTATATATTTCAATTTGTGGTCACATAGACCAACAAATATACATATTTCAATGTGGTTACATAGCTCAATAAAATATATTAATCTGTGGTTACATAGACCAACATATTAACATACCTATCAATGCGCGGCCACAATAAGAGCATGGGTCCACACAGTGCACTGGTGATAGTGTGTCAAAAGTACAGAACTTCTGTTGATGCAGTGACGTCAGAGTATGTCAAAATTACAGAACTTCTGTTGATGCAGTGACGTCAGAGAGAAGGGAGACTGAGGCGAAAACTCCACGTTCAGCAGCAGTCTCACGATCCTCTAACGTCACGGAACCAGCGAAAGCCCAGTCCTGGGTTTAGCCTTGTGTGGTACAGCAACTTAGGAACAAAGGTTACACAGGGGGTGGCAGTCCTGACTCCACTTGAGAATCGACAACCAGTAGCTACTGGTCGTAACAAAAGTTGCTCATAGATACTGGAGCTGTGCTAGCGTTCAACAAAATTTTTGGTTCACTGATACTGCCCAATAGAAAAATTTATAGGCGTTTATTCGATGTTATCCGATACCGCTCACTATCTACTCATAGGCAGCCGATAGATGCCTATAAATTTTTGATTGGGGGAGAAGAACTCGAGCTGACGAAACGCTCACACGTTAGGAAGGACGTTCACTCACTTGACAATACGGACTCGATATTCTATGCACGTTCTATAACAGTTGATGAAAAATCAAATGCGAGGAAGACCCAAAAAGCTGGAGGGCGATAGACGGGCAGCAGCAGTGCAACAGCTCCAAGTCTTCAATGAGCAAGCACTTTTTAAAGTTTGTTAAGCACCTCTATATAATAATTTGTACGTTATCAAGGATCTGACAAAAGCTGAATGTCTAGCCACACGAAGAGCAATGAGAGCCTCTACAGAAGAAGGGATAGAGCACATGGAAAGTTATATTTGAGATATCAGCCTTGCATTCGAGTAGGGAGGGATAATACAATGAAGCGTTCTTTTCCTGACAACATCAGGCTCGTGTTCAGAAAAATGGGAACTAGCAACGAGAAAAAGTTGTCTTTGAGACAACAGACTTTCATTCAGAAAAGAACAGGATGCAGAGTTAAGTCAGACAACTATGGGACTTGTGTTAGAGCAGAAGAGAAAGAGCAAGATAAAGAGTTGTCTTGCTGACACACAGGCTTGCGTTAGGTAGGCCGGATGGGAAAAACATGAGAGACTTTTAAGTTAGTAGGAGGAAAGTGGGGCTACTAACACAGACGCAGCGATGCCCACTGCATGAGAGAACGACTCGCGCTTTTGAATCCACATGGTTGTATTTGGGAACAGAAGACATCGCAAGGTACAACGATGTCGTTCAACTACCAATCTTGGGTTCGGACCGCATCTTATTATGCGAGCCGAAATGAGATCGCTCCAATCTGACAGTCAACTTCACATGGACTGAAAACTTTCCCGATGGAGAGCTACAAAGGAAGGCCCGTGTCAGGACGCACTGCGTCAGGTTCGAGAGGACAAATTTTACAGCAGGCTTGTTGCCCTTACACTTGCAATGCAATTTTTTGGCTAACACCATAATAGAAGGTGAAGTTGTGCTGTCGAATATACGACCAATTTAGTTTTACTGCGCCTCTTCTGCTAGCCACTCAATGTGGCGGCGGCGGTTGCTCCATTCACGACACATGATGCTGTGCAGTCCATGTTTCAGGAATTTCTGTTTTTGGGAGCCTCTGTTTGAGGAGTTCTACGGCACTATAATTTTAATGCGATACTGCAGAGAGGCAGTCACAGCAGCATCGTTTCCTGCTTGACCTACATTAGGTCTGCCATACAGAGGTTACCAGCGATGACTCCCATCAACCGCTCCTCATCCCACAATAGCACTTCTCTGATGATCAATTTAACAATCAGAACACTAGAAAAGAAGCCCATCTCGTATATCTGGACAGGGACTGATGATGACGGAATATCGGTGATGAGGGAGGTGACCACCGAAGCTCAAGCTGCTCGAGGGATTTGCATAAACGCTAATGAAAACCATGTCATCACTATATATGTACACCATCGGAGAAGGGCATATCAAGCATTTGGCAGCTAAAACCTTTGGTATGAATCTTTAACAAGGTTAGTTCCATAAATTTGGACCATAGCTATTCTCGACAATTGCCTTTAATGGTCTTCAAATAACGATATAAGCAGGAAGTGATGAAGGCACCATTCATCATCTCAACAAAGGTTGAAAAGCAAGATTATTAATATTTCTAATATTCCCACTTCCATAATTCCATCACCGCCGCTGTCTGCAAAGTATTCTCTCGGCCTGAGCTGTGGAGGTACATCAGGTCGCTGGAGACGTCTCGCCCCGAAGAGTAAGAACAATGGCTCTTACCCACTCAAGAATAAGGAGCAACGGTCCTCACGAAGTGAACAGAGAGAAATAACTGTTTTAGCACCCAAGAGTATGAACGAACAGCTCTCATGTCCAGAAGAGTAAGGAATAACGGTTCTCACTCTCCGAAATGTAAGATTTAAGGACTCTCACACCCACCGAGTAAGAGAAACACTAGCTCCTAAGTGCCGAAGTGGAAGAAATAATGGCTCTCACACACTGAACAATGGGAAATAATAGCTCCAATGTTTTAATGGAGAAGAAAGAACGGCTCAGGCTCTAAAGAATAGAAAGAATGGCTCTCACGCTCCAAATAGTAAGAAAGAATGGCTCTCACGCTCCAAAGAGAAAGAAAGAATGGCTCTCACGCTCCAAAGAGTGAGAAAGAACGGCTCTCACGCTCCAAAGAGTAAGAAAGAATGGCTCTCACGCTCCAAAGAGTAAGAAAGAACGGCTCTCACGCTCATAAGAGTAAGAACGATTGGCTCTCACGCTCCAAAGAGTAAGAAAGAACGGCTCTCACGCTCCAAAGAGTAAGAAAGAATGGCTCTCACGCTCCAAAGAGTAAGAAAGAATGGCTCTCACGCTCCAAAGAGTAAGAAAGAATAGCTCTCACGCTCCAAAGAGTAAGAAAGAATGGCTCTCACGCTCCAAAAAGTAAGAAAGAACGGCTCTCACGCTCATAAGAGTAAGAAAGATTGGCTCTCACGCTCCAAAGAGTAAGAAAGAACGGCTCTCACGCTCCAAAGAGTAAGAAAGAATGGCTCTCACGCTCCAAAGAGTAAGAAAGAACGGCTCTCATGTCCCGCGGGCAACACTATGGAGGAAACTACACCGGTACACTACGCTGCTATTTGGCATTAGAGGCAACATCGAGCGGAGATACTCGGCCCGATAAAGCTAAAAGAGCTACGACAAATGTCCAAAAAACGTATCGTACAAAAACTTGCCGCCTTAGTAGCTACTGAAACATCGTGACCAAACAGACGTTTCTTTTCATTAGAAAGGCTCAGGCTTGTATTCTGAATGTCTCTTTTGCTAAACTTTACCTAGAGAAACGTAACAGGCGCTATTCGCGATTTGTAGACTGATACACTGAGCAGGCGGGTGACACAGACTCGTTGGTAGTACGCAAAACACTTATTATACTTAACATGAGAGAGAAATGAGATGCACCAATCATGCACTCGGTTTAGCCACCCACACACGTTACCTGTAAAACAGTTACACTAAATGGCGCCTAAGGCTCAACAAATAAATTAGCAAGCGTCTATCCACAAGAAAAGTTATGAGGGAACATCGAAGAGCACAAAAGATTAACTGCATTTGTACTTGGAATATCGACACACTGTGCATAATTTCAGCGATGACGGGGCGTGCGCGTGCGGGAGCATTTGAAGAGAATTCAGATACTCCTCAGACACTACGGCTACTGCCGCGCGAGGGCGCGGCGATCGGCATCCACTGCTGAATAACAACCAAGAACAAGTGCGACGACTTGTGTCTGCTGGGGCGCGTCGTGCAAAAAGAAGAAAACCTTCAGAATGAGAGACGAAGCTACTTTTTCTTGTTTTATTCGGGTAAAGGAGGCTATACTATACAGTGCACGATCACAAGCTCTAGGCAGGGGTTCCAACCAGGCTCAGGTTTAGTATAAAAAGCACAGTTCCTCAGAGAGAATGAATGAGACTCCACACTAATATTAATGAAAGTAGTAGGCCTCGAGATGCTGATGCTATGTGCTGGCAATATGTACGTGACATCAAAATTCATCATTTGAACTCGTTTACCATTAAATGATAAACGAAAGCCACTTCGAAGCAGCAATCAGGTTTTTTCGGGAGTTGAGTATTTGCGCAAAAGGATTGATATTTGGAGAGCAGGATGGTGAGTGATTCAATTGCTTTGATTTTGATAGTTGGATGTAGGGGAGTTTGCCCTCTTGGTCACCGTCACTACTATTGCCAGGAGGCTCTAGTGGTATTCTATCCAATTGTCTTTTCTCATCACATTTCTCAGAAGGCAGCAATGGATAAAGCAAACGATCGACGGAACAGACTTACGAACTGAAAAAAAAAAACCGTCCGATTTATCTGTTACAGGAAGAGTAAACTAATATACAAATGAAGTGGACCACTAAGCAAGGCGAAAGGAATCCGTGTCAGAAGAAGGGCAACAGCTGCAGCGATTGGTTGCAAGGAAACTTATGTCATCGACGCATGAGGTAAATTGCTGGTTTATCCTTCTGCAGACGCAGACTTGTAATTTGCAAGTTTTTACGCTATTTTCAGAAAACATTTCTGACAGATCGCACCAAGTCATCAACTTCAAAAAGAACAACAGTTGTTGCAAAAAAGAATGCATTCAGACTGTCTGGAAGAGAGGCCGTTAGAACTCTCACTGAAAGAAGACTCGAGATGCAATAGAAACGACATACATCCAGTGAAGAGTCTAAATGATGGTTTATTCATGTGTAGCACCCCTTATTGCTGCTTTCCACTCAAAATCTACTTTTGGACCTACTTTTCAAAAGCTAAATGAAGTGTAAGAAATGTTTAGCCGCCTGTACTTCCAGCAAAAATGGAAGAACCACGTGTACACGTACCAAGTTATCATGCGTTAATACATAGGCCTGGTTTGTTGCTGTACACGCTCGCTAATACATACGAGTACAGCTTATGTATATCTCTACCTTATGTAGGTTACATGAGATGTTAATATAAAAAACAAGTGACTAATTACAGAGAAAATTGCGAACTGCTTGCGCGCTTTAACAGTATTTTACGCGCAGTTTAACATCAAGATGTATGAAAGCAAAATAATTTCACCATGTCAACAAAAAAACTTGGCAGCTGCGCACACATACATAGAGAACACTCCAATTAATCGAGGATAAAATAAAATAAAATAAAATAAAATAAAATAAAATAAAATAAAATAAAATAAAATAAAATAAATTCACAAATAAATCGACATTTGAGGTCCAACAAGGTTAGTTCATCATGCTGTAGTTGGGACTCCGAAATTATTCATTCTGCCATAAAAGGAAGGTGCTTGTCTCACTTCCAGTGTTGAATTTATTCTCAATAATTCCGTTCAAATAACATTTGTGATGTGCCATATGTGCTTATACATTGGTATTTAATGCACCACAAATCTGACACTTTGTTCCTTGATTAAATTCTACAGAAAATTGTCTGTTATCGATCATCAACAAAGCTGCAATACAGTACTCTGAGGTACACATCAATGCAAAATTATAAATTGAACACGGCAGTTATGTTCAGTAAGTTACAGTCTCCAAAGCATCGCCCATCAGCGCCATGCCGAGTTTTGAGAAAAAGTCGCAGATGATCGCACAAGCAATCGAGCTCAAGAAGTTTGGAATGCGTGGTAAAGGCAGTTCGTGAAGGACTGGGGTAACTAAGATTCGTTCACTTCGATTGGGAAATTTAATACGATTAGTTTTAGCGAAGGTTTAAACCTTACATAGCTAATGTAGCTGTCCATCAGAAGAATAACCTTGGTGCAGTAAAGCGAAATGCATATTTTTCTTGAAATTTTGAAAATCAACGTTCATAAATTGCTGTTACGGATCTCAGATATACACAATTACTGTGTGTGTCACAAACCGTTATTAAAGTCTTCGAGTTGAACTGCTCGGCAGCATTAACGGGAGCGTTCCCTACGTGTACGCAACAGGTCAAGTCACCAAAGAACATACAAGCTACTATTCACTCACACAATTATCTTAAAATTCCATACACGTTAACCCACAAAAGAATTTGTTACAACTAACTTTTGTACCAATATTATCATTATCAGTATCGTGTCTATCTAGGTAAATTACAATAGCTCGTCCGTCTCACAATTTGTACAATAGCCGTAGTTACAATGGAAGCCACTCGTAGCCTCTCCCAATAGTTTTACATTAACGATCAAAACCCAATTTATAAGTTAACCAATTTCTGTACACAAGTTACATTTTACTAACAATTAAGAACTAGCTAGAATTTTTCAACTTAAGACTAGCAAATATCAATGATAAGCAAGATAATGACAAGGCAAAGCCAGGCTGTCCAGCAGATTAAGTTACAGCAACACGATGCTGGGCAGCAGCGCGCCATTGGCTCAAGTTTGAATCTGAATTGGCCAATCCGCGCAGAGCAGGCGAGCGACCGTTACCTCGAAAGCTATCAACGACCTCGGCCACTTGCAACTCATTGAAAACCTTATTCAAAACGCCGATATAACATTTATAAAACGACCAATATTAAAATCAACACAGAAAAGGAAAGAAAAGTAACTTGAAGTCTGATATTATTAGATACTTTAAACTGCGACTCAAGTCTACAGTCAAGTTCTCGGAATCCGCAGAAACATTAACAACAATTATTAGAAAGCCGAAGTCGCTAATTACAAGAACATAACTTAATAATCTGCTAATTTTTGACATCAGAGCTGTAATTGTAGACCGTTTTACAACAATCTTACATAATAACAATAGACAGTTACCGGCTACAGTACGCAGAGATAAGATCAACGTGCCTTCTTGCAAAAGCAGGTTCTCAAGTCACACAGAGCCATCACTCAATGGTTCTTCTAGATCAATTTACTGATGTAGCTATTGGTACACGAGGAGCAGATTTTTGCAGCTGAACGATTGAGTAGTCGTAGCACGGGGTGCATTTTCGTTGATTTTTCAACTTTAGGAAAGAAAATATGGAACGGGTACGAAAAAAAAACTGGTGAAGTGGGACCACTGTCACGAATTTTCCAATTTTTAGAGCGACATTACATGACCGCTAACTAAAACTAAATATGGTAACGAATGAAAAAAAAAATCAACTGCTTTTTTAAATCGAAAATATAAACAGGCGCAGAAAACAAATTGAAAGTAAAGCGCGATGTCCAATGTTTCAATTTGTGACTCCTAGGTGGAAGGGCCTGACGTCATTGTCAATGGTGGCCCGGGTCCTCGTGATTGGCTCAAATTCATTGACGTAGCCAGGACGTCACACTCACTAGTAGACTGAAACCTTGTGATTGGTTCATGCTCGAAAAAAGGAATAGCCAGGATGCTACACTTCAAACCGAGGTGTATATTTTATCCCGAGTAGGCTATGCCGACGCAGAGCAAAGCACTCCGACGTAAGAGACCAAACTCACCGAGACTAGAATACATCCAGAGGACCGACCTGCTAACTGATGACGTCATCTCTGGTCACTTTCGGCAACACCCGCCAGTGGCTGGAATCGCTCAAGGCTGACTGGCTAAATTCAAGAGTCACTAGAGTTTATCTCACCCTCGAGTTGGTCGGTCCAGTGGATCTTCTACGCTCTGCAAGCAAATTATCCCCTGCCCTGAAGAAACTCGAGCGTCGCTTGTCCCAGGCGAAGGAATACGCCGGGACACCGGAGCACCATCTCGGCTGGGCCATTTCAGGTACGGATACGCTGCGAATTGGGTGCATAGTTTGGTCGGTTACATTGGGATCTTTTACAGGCGATGTTATTACGCAAGACGGATACTGGAAAGCAGCGTTCAGATCTTAGCAGACACGTTGTAGTTGCATGCGAAAATATTCATAGATTCTACACGTACGTAATTTCTAATTACCTAAGTATATGGGGGGCACACCAAGCACCCACTCGGTGAGCAGAGGCTGGACGCTCTATAAGCACTGTCATAATCCTTTCCGGACTCTGATAGAAACGCTTAGCAATTCAATTCTCTTATCATAGACAGCCTGCAAAATCGTGGCTGGTTCAAGCCCAAAGACATGGCGGTGACGTCACACTCACTGGTTGTTCAAGCCCGATGACATGGCCGTGACACCACACTCATTGCTGGTGGCTCAAGCCTTGTCATTGGCTTAAACCCAATGACGCAGTAGTACACATAGTGCCTATGTTAGTTCGCACGAGGAATTCAAATCTTAACGTAAACTACACTACTAAGTTCAGATGTTAGGAGTACTGCACTTCGCATCGAGTCAGATATGTAGCAGCACATCATATTAAACATGAGCGACGGTCATTCGCATAGTTAGGAGGCATGTTGATTCAAGGTTATATCCTGAAGCGGACTGAACACAGTCGCTCCTCGAGCTATACGAGTTGCTTGGACTGCATAACTCAAAACACACCAAGATATCTTTCAAGCCGTTTATACCGTCAGTTAGAATGTTACTCTTAATATTCCAATAACCTACATAAACTTTAGGAACAGCTATATGCCTGCTTCAGTCGAATAAAATACCGCCGTTTACGGTTTAGCCTCGAGGATCGCCCATAGTGTGTCCGTCACGTGACCATTTCGGCAGAGCTGAGGTCTCAGCCAATCAGAAGCATCGGTAACTTCTCCACTACGAGGGATTTGGGAGAGCTGATTGGCTGCGGCATCATGTGGTGAGTACACTATGTATTCTCTGTCCCATTCACTGGGAAAAACCCGGCGTGCTTGTTACCTCGCGTTTCTGGGCTGAACAAAGTAGAAATTCGAACGTTGAATAAATTTGAAAATGGCGCGTGAAGCTTAAAGACGGCGCGCGTAGTAGGAAAAAATAGAGACCTCGTGGAAACCTACAGCCCGCAGCACCGCATAACCTAAACGACAAGAATCTGAGAAACCCAGAAACCCTAACAGACGATGCTCGTGGGACGTAGACACACGAGTAAAGCCCGATGCACACTGTCGCAAATGCAAATACGGTACGTCGATTGAGAAAAGACGCGCGTGCAGCTACAGGAAACCAAGTCATATGCACACGAGTTGTGGAAGCTAATATCCAGACCGTTCCCCCAGACTCTTCAGAATTTCACAAAGCGAGCGACTTTGTGTAAAAAAAACGCAAGGCCATCACAGGCATTACTTACGCCACGGCAAATACGTGCAGCAGTTGAACGCAACTTATGCTGGGGACACATATGCATTTCTACTCCCAACGGGCTGCTCGGACGTGCAGCTCACCTACCGTTTTGAAACATACTTAAAGTCGGCAGCATAGATACCGTGGCATAAATGACGTCCAAGTCTGACATCCTTACATCAAGTTGTCTGTGTAAATGCCTAGTGTGCCCCTTGTACAAGAAGTGCCCTGCTTCACGACCACTACGAATGTTCACGGCCGTGTTACGCCTTCGCGGCAACACAGACTTTCTGCCGTCTCAGTACGAATATCACTCTTCTGTGAGAGTACCACGCATGGCATCGTATGGCGAGGCCAAATTATCATCCAATCGCAGGCACAACTTGAAGAGCGGATGGGCAGCTGGTATGGCGCCCCGATGCGGAGTACAAGCCGGCAGTAAAGATATAGTTACGATACGTGAGCAGACTCTGCGTATGAGGTTGAGCGTGTGATCACTTAGTGGTGCCCCGGCACCATGCAGTGTAGGACTACAATCTGCCAATAGCTTTCCTTCAGCGCTGAAGAAGGTGGGAGAGGCAACGAACATGTGGTCCTCAGCTTTAGATTTTGTTAGGGTTATCTTTTGGAGGCGAGGGGGAGGGTCATACGAAGGGAAGATGATGCAAGATGTCGCTACTTCACTCGCTGGGTCTGAATTAAGACACACCTACGAGAGGTAGAACACAGTGTGATGATGACTGGGCAGGCGCGCGTCTGCTGCAGCAGAACATCAATCGCGCAGTATTTGATGGAGTCTATAGTAATAGGAGACATATCGTGACCTGAAGTAGTCCAAGCCCAGACGAGTTTCTGGTAGTCCAATCCTAGACGGTCCTCCTAGCAGTTCAATCGTAGCTGGTGCCACTACCGTAGTAATTAAATACTAGATAATGTCCCAAGTAGTCCAACTCTAGGCAGCCACCACAACGACCCTAAATAACCTTAATCTCAACAGTGACCCCCCCCCCCAACCCCAGTAGTCCATCCCTAGACATTGGCAAGTGGTGGAAGAAGTTTCTTCTCCCGACCCTCGACCCAGGGCGACTAACCTCAATTATTCCGACATACTTTCCTAGATAAAGACCCTAAAACTTATTGTTGGTGACAGTCTAGGAACTATCTCATGCCATTCTTAAGAAACACTATTGCCACCAATCAAGATTAGATTAGATAGGCGGCAGTAGACGAACCAAAAGGCCCATTCCCAAAGAGACACCGGGACTTACACCCCGGTCCTCTATGAGCTATTGCCATAGAGCAGCGTCACCATTTCTGAACACCCGCTGCGGCGACGCACACAGCTATCCTGTCGGTAAAAGTATTAACAATACTGAATAGAAAGTAAGTACAGAAGAACCCGAGTGCTGTGATAGCTTCGAACGTATTAGTGGTGGGAAAAACTTGATAAAACTGAAGGAAGTTTAAAACTTGAGACGGCCGCCTGACAAGCTCGATACGGCGAACATCACATGCAAATACACTTTATATTTAGCGGTATTCCAGGTGACACGGCATAAAGATTAAGTTTCTCAAACGAAATTAGCTAATACATGAGGGCGATGTACAAGTAGAACGATGTGACTAATGTATAACTGTGACATTTATAAGTAAGCCATACGATAACAAGATAATTATGATAACAATGAGATAATCAGGAGAAATCATGGACATGGATTTTCAAAGGTGGATATAGAAAGGCAAGCGTAAGTCCAGACGGACCACGATCCGCCCTAAAAATGATAACAGAAGAATGGGCGATAACTCGTCCGTGAACATACGATGCTAAGCATCAAGGCGAGCTTGGCGTCCCTTCAACTCTGAAGAGCGCTTGGTGCACCCATCGTACAGTGAAAGTAAGTAGCTGAAGCCTCCGTTTCTAATAAAAAACAGAAATAATTGCAAGAAATTTAGACTGTAAGACAAAAAGTAAAGAGTAAGTGAACTGTAGGAAAAATATCAAGAACCAGGAATCTGGAGGATGAAATCTGCTAAGAACAAGTAAGGTAGAGCGTTACCTCGGGCACCTGCACCTTTTGGACGCACAGCAACAAGCACTGAGGTTCTTACGGCCAAATGGAAGAAAACATTAAATAAATCTTACGACGGATATTATGGAAAATATATTAGAACTGTTCTTCTCAAATACAAATTAGAGGCCGTAACAGCTCCCTGGCTTTCGGCTTGCTCGTGCAGGAAGTTCATCCATCCCAAAGCATTCGTTGAAATTAAAATGCCTATACGAGATTCTTCATAACGGAAACAAGATCGTTAATTCCGACTAAAATAACTAATACCGGTATTATTATTTTATTATTATTAAACTTTACGCTAGAGCTCCCAAGGACCGGTAATACAACCCAAATGAAGCATCTTACAACACCGGGAAACCCAAAACGCTGCTAAAGGAAATCCAGCAATAAACCATCAACAGCTGACTTAAATGCCTGCAGGCCAATACAACCAAAAGCCGATGCCGACAACAAATTCCAAACCTTAGCCGACCAGGGCACGAAGCACCGACAGAACTGATTAGTTCCACATCCAACATCCTCCAACGTGATAGAGAGCGCCCCGCGCGCTGCACGTGTCTCTCTCCTAAAGACCTTGAGGGCAGGGAGAGAACAATACAACCAATGCCTCTCATTGTTGTACACCTTATAAAACATACAGAGCTCGGCTACCCTTCTCCTGTGGGACACGTTCACCAGATCATTATCAGCGCGCAGCCTACTGGCCAAACTAACAATTCGGTTCAACAAACGCAAGTGAGTGTCCGCAGCTGAAGCCCAGACCGGTGAGAAATACTCAAACACAGGCAGCAAAAAAGCATAAAAACATCTGCGGACAACCTTACTGTCACTACATGATTAGCCTAATGAGGCGCGTTTGGGCTCCTTCAGTAGTGCTATTCATACCAAAGCATTTTTACTTGAGCCTGCCGATCGAAAAGGCGACTCCATGTTAAACGAGAACAAGAATATTTTGGGGTCAAGCAGTGCGAGTGAAGCGCAAGTCGATTGGGAACTACACGATTAATACCGGTATAATCGAGATGACAAATTGATACAATTAGAGAATAAGATCATTTAATACACATTACGGGTTGAATACGAATGTCGTAAGTAATATCATTACCTTTCAAGTTATTGTTGGAAAACTTTATATGAAAGTAACAGAGCATAGAGCGGCACAAAAGAAAGAGCGACACACCGGATGGTCACTGAGGCATCTCATGGTGATTGACACACCTCATTGAGATAGGCGCACTTTATAGTTATTGGCACACCTCATGTTCAATGACACATTTTCGTAAATAAGAAGACTAACTTCAGTTCAGCGCTTACGGTTATAAAATTACAGCAGACCAGAAAGTCTCCGTAACTGAGTGACTGCTGCACGTATGGCTACAGATTAAACTGTACTTGACGTTCCACTCAAAACGCCCAATCGGAGCCCCGGCTGATCTCACAAACTTCAGTAATGTCTTATCTAGTTAACATAGGGAACCTAGAAGAAAGCTGTTGGTAGCAGTGCGAGAATGTGGTGTTATCTGCAAGAAACACAAATATGTAAATTTAGGGCAACGGTAGGCAAGGATCAGTGAACTAGAGGGCACCAAAAATGACCTTAAATTACTTTTTCCTTTTGCCGACGGCTTGTGGTAGCGAATACGTGCGCTAATATATGCACTCTTTGCATTGCCATCGACAGTTCGTTCTTGTTTGAGGTCGCTATGTTGATTAAGAAAGAATTTAAAATATCAAGAAATCGCAGGACCTGCGCAGTAGGAGTGTGTAATCTATGGTGTGACGAAAGCCGCGCAGTGATTGGCGCCGGTGCCATCGAGGTTAGTGCGGACGCGGCCGCTAGTGAAGGCGTCGGCGAGAACTGGATCGAGACAAGCTTATCTCATTAGCTTTAACTTGTCCACACCTTGGTCATGAACTTTGGTGTCTCACTTTTCAATCGAGTTCAGAAATTAATCGAAAACCGATTACCCTGAGACGGCCCCAAATTCAATCTTGTTCGGAGATTAACGCCAGAAAATCGATCGAAAGCATCATAACTTAAGTTCACGACTGAAGTTCTCGAGAAGTTCAAGACTTTAAGTTAATGAGATTAGTTTATCTTGATGGAACCGTGACAATCGGTGACCTTCTTAGTCGCGGTGTCGTCTGAGAATCAATACCAAATTTTAAGGTCAAAGTTCTTAAGTTAGCATTTCACGCGAGGCGAATCTCGCTGGCGATTTGTACACGAAATGTTCCCTGAGAAGCCGAGATGATTGGCTGGAATATGTGCTCAAAACAATATTCACAATAATAATGACAATTATAATAATAACACAACAGCTACCACACAGAACAGCTAACCAGCCAAAAGATACGACATAACGAAACTAGTTAAAAAACTGCAGCCATAAAAGTCAACCAACAACCTTTACTACATAGGCAGGTAGTTGACTCCGACACCTTTTCTCCAAAGTTGCAGTCATGACCGGCAGCACATCCGGAGGATGCATGTGGTACAAATGAGGGCTATCAATTATTACTAAGAGTCATCCATGGCATGGTGCCAGATTTTTAATCTGCCACGTACAGAGAATCACGAGGTGGTCACGCATAGCACGGAAGATAGTTTCACGTTAAAAAAAAATCTTCATTATAAAAATGCAAGCAGAGCTAGAGCCGTGTCGTCGGAAGTTAACTTGTCCATGACCGCTACCAACAGAGCATCGAAATATAACTGCGCTGCAACGCATCTAAGGAGGTTCTAATAGAGAGGAGCGTACCCTCGTTATTTATCCTACGGGAGCGTTGCGAGTAAATTTTTCCCTAAAACTGGCTGAGTGGTTTATCCAATCGAAGAGCGGCATTACCTCACGCAGCCTATATAGGGAGGAGTCGTGAGCTCAAATTTTTATAGCCATTAACCATCGACGAAATTCCGAGCGGATGGAAGTACGTAAAGGAAACTTGTATCCTGTATACCATCTGATGATGAAAGTAACACGGTTAGCACTGGGATATAAATCTTCAGACACGATTGTTTTTGCAAAAACATTGAAGAACTGCCTGTCTGTATCTTCCATAATTATATGTG
>LQNS02277216.1:2629787-2648700 GCA_001587735.2 Parhyale hawaiensis | reverse complement strand
AATTTAGTACCGGTAGAGGTGCAAGATCGCTACGAATTTCTGAATGAAAAATTTAGTTGCAGAAGCGGCAGGCCTGAAATCTACGAAGTAACAAGGCCGATCTGAGGATTCCTTTTAGATTCTACAGCTGCACAGCAGAAATGACGCACACTAATACAAAATGGCGACATATGCGAAACGATAGCTTGCAGTCGAGGGTACCTTGGAGTCTACAGGGATGATGACGATGCAAATGGAATAGCACTAGTATTTTGTGTGGTGCCTGGCGTGGAGATGATGGTGGCTATGATGAAGGTGGGAGTGGCTGCTACAATGAAGATGGCGGCGATGAAGAAGGTGATGGTGGTGGCTATATTGAAGATGGCAGTAGCTTTGACGGTGGTGGCGCCTTGCCAATTGTGTAAATGGATTTGATAGAGGTGGTGGTGACGATGAGGGTGACGAGGGCGACAATGTGAGAGTGCGGCTAGCAACAAGCACCGCGTGACAGCCAAACTGAAACTGAATATAATACAGTTGCTATAAAATTAATCCAATACAGCAAGTAGGTAATACCTAGCTAACTCGTAACTGTATCGCCTCTATGTTAACTCGACCACTGGAACTGAGCGCCGTATGTGCACTAGGGTGACCCATTTTTCCCGATTTTTAAAAATTGTGGGTGGGGGCATTTTTTCCCATTATTTTCTTACTCCTGATTACATTTGAGCGAAAATTAATTAAAATCTGAGCAGTTTNTACCGGTAGAGGTGCAAGATCGCTACGAATTTCTGAATGAAAAATTTAGTTGCAGAAGCGGCAGGCCTGAAATCTACGAAGTAACAAGGCCGATCTGAGGATTCCTTTTAGATTCTACAGCTGCACAGCAGAAATGACGCACTAATACAAAATGGCGACATATGCGAAACGATAGCTTGCAGTCGAGGGTACCTTGGGGTCTACAGGGATGATGACGATGCAAATGGAATAGCACCAGTATTTTGTGTGGTGCTTGGCGTGGAGATGATGGTGGCTATGATGAAGGTGGGAGTGGCTGCTACAATGAAGATGGCGGCGATGAAGACAGCCAAACTGAAACTGAATATAATACAGTTGCTATAAAATTAATCCAATACAGCAAGTAGGTAATACCTAGCTAACTCGTAACTGTATCGCCTCTATGTTAACTCGACCACTTGCAATTCCACTGGAACTGAGCGCCGTATGTGCACTAGGGTGACCCATTTTTCCCGATTTTTAAAAATTGTGGGTGGGGGCATTTTTTCCCATTATTTTCTTACTCCTGATTACATTTGAGCGAAAATTAATTAAATCTGAGCAGTTTTCGGAGTCGTAAACTGAATTTGAAAAATTATGTATTTGCGAAAAATGGCCTAAAATTTTACTTTCTGTTCTAGTGATAAATAATCACGTGACTTAACCCCAATTGCCGTCTAGAAAAGCTATCTGTTTTGCTCTTTGCTCTCGCTCAACTATGTCGGTGGGTTGGATTTCCCTGTATTTGTTCGAGGATAAACCATACGTCGCTACACTCACTTAGTGCACTTGGATAGATATTTAATTAAGAAACGCTGTGCTCACGACATCGATAAATACTTCCAAGCAGCAGCGCAAAATCTCCATTCCTGGGCGCCAATTTCTTCTAGGACCACAAATTACAGATCCGATACAGCGGCTTCAGTCAGGCCAGAGCACCAAACCTTCACGGCTTCATCAGAGCCGACTTGATGAGGCTTCTGAATTGTTGTCTGTCTTTCACCGAGCAGCAGCACATCCCGCACCTGCTGCTCGTCCTTCGTAACCGAGCCTAGGAAATCTTGCACCCGCTTGCTATCTCTTTCGGTCACGTCATCCGTAACCGAAAAGCGTCATGTCAACTCCTTGAACTTCATGAACTCCTCGTCCCCCTCCCACCGTTCCACCGGTAACGTTAGTCACGCTGTGCCGCATACATCACGCTCCTTGAAGAGCATCCAAGAGCACTTGTTGATGAGGTCAACCAGTTGTTGGATGACAATGTCGTTATTGTACCCATCAGTTGCCTCCATTTAAAGCACCTCCGTCGCCATCTCCTCTTTCTCTGCTGCACTCAGCTTCTCACTGCAGAGCGACAGCACGTCCGTCTGTGGGGTAAGACACCACAGGTGGCGGGGCACCGCCGCTAGAGCCGCATCAGCTCCCCCACAGTCCACGGCCCTGTATCGCAGGAGTTCAGCAAAAGTCTCGTAGCTGCAAATAAAACAAAAGGCACGAGCAGAGGCCATGAAAACATCGCGGCAGTACACAGAGGACATACGAGTAACAAAAAGTAACGCAAGTCCAGGGGCGAAGTGCCCCAGTCAGATGCTTCTCTTCATCGAAAATGGATGAATTACTGTGTTAAAAATTTTCCGCTATCTTCGCAACAAAGACGATCAATGGTATTATCGAGTAAATGCCTAAGATTTTTTGATGATAAGAGGCGGGTAGCGTAACGAGCCGACACCCGGTGTGGGGGAGGACGGACCTGGGCAGCCGCGGCCTCGTCGTCGCTTAAGTCCTCACGGAAACCTACAGCCCACATGATAGCACAACATCACGCCACAGTACCCTGATTGGTACAAAGCGTGGGGTGCGGACACACAACCTGTGCCACACATTATCGCCACAACAGCACTCACTTCAGCTTCAGCACAGCGGGCTGTGCAACCAAAAGGATGTAAAGCAAAGGCATTAATTTCCCTTGTGGGAGGGCCGCAAATGCCTCCCTCTGCCGTTGTGCTGCTTGCGGAGAAAATGAGGGGGAAGATGAGAGAGGACAGAGGGAAGAAGGCGAAGGAACGATGATGTCCAGCTTATAAATATCCGACAGGGAATTAAGGCAGCGATTTGGAGTTGTGGACATAAATTCGGTTCTTTATGTTCAAGTCGAAGAGGGAGTGATTTTGTAGCAGATCTATTGGCATATTAATAATATCTTCATTTCGCAATAAGATTTCTCAGCACCGGACCTATGGAGTAGCTACACAAGAAATTGGCCACCGGCATCTCCCGACCTGTGACGCTGCTGAACGCGCAGCACTGCCGCAATGCTGTCAGAACGAACCGGTGGCAGGGACAGCAAGGCGTCATCTTTTGAGCAAACAAGCCGGTGTAGTAGCACCAAGGAGAGAACAACGTAAGGAAAACTAAACGCGCAAGAAGGTAACAGTTCAAAACTGAAAAACGCATAATAAAAAAGGGCACCTATCGAGTGCTCTACGATAATGAGGAGGGCAACGGGCTGAGGGCGTAAGACATCCGGTGGCCCCAACCTGTATGCCTGCTGATGACGTCAGCATAGTTTACTTTGGCAGCGCCAGACATCGGCTGAAGCCATCAAGACTGCCGGCCAATGGCAGGCCGGAGAGTGATGATGAAAGGTGACGTCATCAGTGAGTGGGTCGGTCCACTGGGTGTTTTTCGAAGGTGGGCAACATCAGTAAGTATGATGGCAAGTGCGAAGGGAGGTATTATTCGATGTATGATAAGAGAGTTCGATAAGATGTATGATAGAAATTTTGATAGAAGATATGATAGGATGCCTGACAGAAGTACGATGGGACGTATTAATAGATGTATCATATAAAGTATGATGGAAGGTATGACAGAAAGTAAGATGGGAGGCATGATACGACGTACGATAGAAAGTATTATATGATGTATGATAGGAGATATGGTAAGATGCGTGATAGAAAGTATGATGGGAGGTAGTATGATAAAATGTACGATAGAAAGTACGATGGGAATTATGATGAGATGTACGATAGAAAGTATGATGGGAGGTATGATAAAATGTATGATAGAAAGTATGATGGGAATTATGGTGAGATGTACGACAGAAAGTACGATGGGAATTATGGTGAGATGTACGACAGAAAGTACGATGGGAATTATGATGAGATGTACGATAGAAAGTATGATGGGAGGTATGATAAAATGTATGATAGAAAGTATGATGGGAATTATGATGAGATGTACGACAGAAAGTACGATGGGAGGTATGATAAGGAACATGACAAGATATGTGAGAAGTACGACGGGCTATAGAGTATTTATGGAGAAGTATCAAACGAAGCGGCCGCTTCCTCAGCAAAATGAGATCGACAACATCAGAGGCTGCAAAGTCAGCACAAAAAAGGGGAGTAAGAAGCATGTTAACTACGCGGCAGGTAACATGAAGGCCGTTTGAGGAACAAAAGACGTGGCTACACCAGTAAAAAACAAAGCTGGCAACAATAGAAGAAAGACACGCATAAAAAGTTTTACAATGCGCCTAGCGTAAATTTGCACTTCACGTTTGTACATTGCGAAAGTTTTATAGTTGGTGCAAGGGCGCAGTTACAGGCGACAATAGGACGCTGCATAAATCGTCCACTGAGAGATAATCCAATCCGATTGGCTTGGAATTGCCCGCAATATTTTGCTTCGATCCGGCCTCTACCTTCAACAGTTGGTTTAAAGCTTCAGGCGTTAGCAGCAAGTCCATTACACTTGAGGCGCTCGAAAACTCAATCCGGCCTCGCCATGTCGAATCAGATTAGATTATCTTCCATAAGTGGTCGGCGCATCGAAGTCGCCCAAATAATGCAAAGTTTTTACGCAGTTTGGGAACTGGAAGAACAGGGAAAACGGTAGGTGGGGATGCGGTTGGTGGGGGGTGGGGGCGAGCCACAGGGTATCCAGGATACCATTTCAAATGACTTGAGCTCGCCGCGGAACAGCAGCAGGGGTGTGTCGCAATCACGTCCAAGCCGGGCAACCGCAACCGGAAAATAGGTTACCGTGACCCGAAACGTGGGAGTGACAGCGCCATCTAGTGGCGAGCGGTGCGAGCTCAATGACATGGAAATTTCGTTTTCATTGACATTTTGTCAATGTAAGTTCCAAGTAACTGATCTGATTCGCTTATTCTGGTATACGGAGTTTATTTGTCGGTATAAACTTACTTAAATCACGAGGAAAATCACTTTTATCTGCGAACACGAACCACTGGACGTAGTGGCATTGGGCACAGCGTCCCCCTGACCGACCCAGTGGCCACATCGTGGCCATTGAGTCTTTACGACTAACGCTGCGTAAGCAGCAGACTAGAAAGTTCAGGCCGGCCGCCAACAGCAATTCGTGACTCGATAAAATCAGAAGTTTACACGTAGAATGGCGATTCCAAAATTGAAAAATAAGAAAATGACTTCAGGCATCGTCGGAGACTCGGCCCAATTCTGACGGAAGATTCGCTTGTTTGAAAATATTACGGATTTTTTCCCTTGCAAAATAAAAACTATGCTGCTTAAAGAAACCTGAACGAGCTTCTTATGAGCCAGTACGATTCTTCGGTATTTGTCCTTGCACAACACAATCTGTTAACAACTAAAGTTTCAGATGTTAGAGTTATAGTTTAGCTCATCGATTCTACATTCGCTGCGTTGCCATGGTTACCAACATGCCATAGTGTACCATTAGTAGTACGCGTACGCGAACTGATACTTGCGCCATTAGTGAAACGTCTACCATTAGCGATACGGGCACCAATGATGGTATATGAACCACTAACAATTCGAGTACCGTAAGTGGTATATACAATACTAATGATACACGAGTACCATGAGTGGTACATGCATTACTAATGATACACGAGTACCATGAGTGGTGCATGCATTACTAATGATACACGAGTACCATGAGTAGTACATGCATTACTAATGATACACGAGTACCATGAGTGGTACATGCATTACTAATGATACACGAGTACCATGAGTGGTACATGCATTACTAATGATACACGAGTACCATGAGTAGTACATGCATTACTAATGATACACGAGTACCATGAGTGGTACATGCATTACTAATAATAAGAGTACCACAAGTAGCACCAATACCATTACCGATATGCGGGCACAGGCCAGGTTGTATGTGAACTTCTGAATAAAAAAAAATTTGCTGTCATAATTTCTTCCACACAAAAACATCTACGCTCGTTTCTAGAGAAGGTTCCATGGAAGGCAGTAGGTGACGGTACGCCATGAACATCTGGCATCTCCGCCACAAGAAAGAATAGAATTCATTTCTCTACCTGAAAACGCAGGAACCAATAAGCAGGAGCGGCCGAGCCGACACTGAAAAGAGGAACAGATTGATTTTGGTGCGCCCACGAAGTTTTCAGCGCAACCCAAACATTTCGCAAAAAGCTATGCTGTGACTACATAGAAGGCTAAAGATTTGCACACAAGTAGTAGGCCATCGAGTAGCTAAAACTGCTACATGTTCAGGTGGTAGACCTTCATACTGTGATGCTACGGAGTTACTACCCTACTTCTGGTGACGTCACACCGGCAGCAGAGAGGCCTCATATATCAGAGGCTGAATCGAGTGAGACAATTACAACGACTTGGACCAATCTCACTAGCTTGACTTGACCGGACCTTCAGTCATGAGCGTTGTTCTTGCAATTTCGGGCTCTAGAGGTTAGAACTAAATCTCAATACCCTTGAGCCGACCAAAAATTTAGTCCTGCTCCGCACGATTAAGGTTCGGCCGTCTCAAGTATCATTAGGTTGCAATTAACACGTTCCAAAATGACGAATCCACAAGTTGTGATTGTACTTCCGGTTTAGTTTCAGCTTCTAGGATTAGGTTATCAAAAACAAACTGTGCCAATCGGCGACACCTTCAGGCAACGGTTGCCTGGCAACAGGTGAAGGTAATAAGGAACAGGTAGGGCATGTCTTGTACCTTTATCTCCCAAAAGTCCTTGGGCGATATGCATCCTCACGTCATTCTGACGTCACGGTCACCGTGAACTATTTCCCTATGACTCGCCATCAACCAGCACCCAAACGCTAGTGCATGTAGTTATCACTCCAAAGTTCAAGAATCCTGTTGTCACTGCAATGGCGGCTTATGTGAGGCGTAAACAGAGGACATGTAGTATGTCTAGAGAAAAGTGGCACGAGGGCGTTGACACATTCAGGTACCGAACATGGGCACAGGAATCTGAGAATCCGGTCCTACTGTACCTGCGAAATTACGCGTAAAATTGAGATGCGATTTACAGGTAATGAAGGTAGCCGCCCAAGCACCACGGTCTCAGCACCTCGTCAGTAAGAGGTGAGCGCCTCCAGTTTGTTTTCCCGAGGCAACTTCGACTCGCCCCCTTGAAGCGAGCTGATCTAATTCGACAAGTTTTACATTATTCAGGACTTCAGTCCTACGTCGTTCCATCGATTTCCAGCCGCTGCTCGCCAAATCGCAATGCTGGAAACGGGCGAAAGAAAGTGGTGGATCGAAAGCTCAGGTCTTAAGTTCCGGTCAAGATAGAGCCAATCAGACTAGATTATGCCACTCACAGACATGAAACTAAGTGCGCCCAAGAAAGTGTCACTTCAAGCATTCGATATCAAGACGAAGCTCATGTAAGCACTCATTTTATTACGGAGTCGATGTCCCTCTTAGGCCCATAGTAACTCGTGTACGTATGTTACAACTTCAAAAGTAAGCGAAAGTTGCCAACAGTTTTGGAACTGCTGATAAAACTTTCAGAGTCTTGTTCGAAACTGTATAATTGATAATCTTCAACAGGGACAGAGATAAGTGGTGGCCATACGAACAGAAAACGATAGGTTTTTTTGTTTTGTTCTTACTTAAGGAGCTCAATCTCAGCGGCCTCCGGCTTAAGTTTACTCACTGAATGGCATATAAGTAACTATCTCGTTTTCTGCGTGCGCTATTGACGGCAGCTAATAACGACGTCTTTACATCAGTTTGGCAAAACGTACAGATTAAGTGGGCACCAACGTTGATAATTCCTCGGGTAACTTTTTTTTCTACACGAGTCACACAGACTAAGTGGCAGCAGAAAATATTTCCGCGAAATGTCCAGTACATCAAATGATGAAATTTCAGTTGAGACAAATGATAGAAAATTCGGTTGGGTCAAAAGACAGAATGGAATTGGAACTGTGCCGCACGAGACACCTACTGCAACAGTATCGAAGGCAGGGAAGTTTTGTTGCAGAAGATGACATAAATTTTTTAGCTTCTGGGAAGATACAAAATTTCTCTTGTGCCAGATTAGATGAAATTTCTATATTGCATCAGATGACAGGGAATTTATATTGCATCAGATGGCTCGAAATTTCTACGTTGCTAGGAGAAACGAAATTTCAATGCAGCCAATGGCAGAAAACTTTTATCGGATCGAGTAGTACCACGACTTGAATGTGTCAAATGATACTAAATTTCGATCCTGTCAAATGATAAAGACAAAAGCGCAAAATAAAGCGCAGTTCCAGACTGGACGCTGCTGCCAATTTCAAACATTCCTGTCCTTGAAATTCACTGCATACACTGACTTATTGAGAGCGATTCCATACATGTGCTATAGTGCAAAGAAGTACATCGGTCAGTTCTAAATTTCCTATCTAGAGAGGCAGGTACGATGGCTATCTATGCATTAAGACTCTAGAAGTATTAGGCGTAAGGAAAAAATTCCTGTTTCACATATACGACACCAAGAACACGCAGCCGTGTCGTTCATCAAACTTGCGTAAAACCCGTAAAATTTCCGGAATATAACAATGCATGAGTAAATTATACAGTAACAACCATTGGAGAAGAACTCCAATGGGAATATATGTGAAATGTTTGAAGTAAACAGCGAGTGTGGCTATTCGAAATTTCGATTTCAGTAACAAAATTATTCCCGGTCCTGTTGGAGAGGATTGTAAAAAAAAAATATTTTTATTGCACTCCAAGAAAAAAGTGAGCATTGAATGTTGTTTCCATAAAATAACTATTTTCTAGCACGGAGTAAGGCATAAGAAATTTAAATCAATATAATTTAGGTACAGTATCAGCGATGGATTTCTCTATGCGGCGCAAGGAACTTTTCAATGTGTAGCATAACTCAATTAATGCGCTCAATTTATTCGAGACAAGGTTGTGTGTGTGCACCGCGATGATACTATCATGAAATAACCGTGACGAGTCATAGTAATGGACCATGATGCTATCGCGACGACCGAGCATATAACGGGATGAAAGGGCGATAGCCCAGTACATACCATGATGCAATGGTGACAACCCCGTACATAGCACGATGCTACGGCAACAATTCAGTAGCTATGTTTCATGATGCTATCGCGACGGCTCAGCACATAAGATGATGCAATCATAATGGTTCACAGAGTACCTACACTATCATTCAATCGCGACGTTGCGCCGCCTATATTTAAAGTTTAGCCTGATGCAATAAAGATCCGGCGCCAACTCAGGACACGCGGTTCATGAAGGTAACAACAGAACACACAGAAGGAAAATCTCAGCAACAGTATGTTGATATTGATCTTCAAAGAGGTCAATCTGAAGAGGAGATTGAGTGGATGTACCTCACAAAAGTTTAACATACGCACACCGCATAAGAGATTTCTCTCTGTGTGTGTAGAGTCGAACGATCATACAGCCACACTTATTCATTACTTGCCACTGGAACGAGAACATGGCGGAACCATTTACAAGTTCAAAGTTCACCTAAGAATAAAGTCCTGAGATATGCTAGGCCTGTGAGTAGCCCTGCAGACCAACCAGCAAAGAAACAAATGATTCTCTCATCAACTCTTAAAAACAACAACATGGCGCGACAAAATGTAGCCTCATACAACAAAAAAAAATGGCGAGACAACATATGGCCCCGTACGAGAGACTTCGGTAGCACGCTGCCATTCACAGCTTAGCAAAGGAACTCTTTGCGTTGTTGTAGTTGCTGTTATAAACGCACGCGCTCACAAATAAAAACATTATTAGACATCCGCAAAAACAACTCGCGCGCAATTAGCACACTATGAGATTTACTAGCAGCTGCGGTCAGGCTTTAATCCAACACGCTAATAATAATAATAATAATAATAAAAAACCAACAGAGATTCCAAAAAGAATATTGAACATGCAGAAGCTAGAGGCATTCTAAAACACGACCGTACCAAACGCCAGTGTAGCGCATACTGTAAATGACATAATACAACACCTACCTAAAACAAAAATGAAAGAAAATATAACAATAAAAAAAAACTTTCATAGAATCAGTCAAAGTTTGCACGAGCGAGTTACTAAAAGGGATTGAGCACACAAAAATAATGCCATCGTACTGGAGGTGGGAGAGCTGTGGTTACTACCGAAGTAGAAGCGGTCAGTCGATGAGGTATAGAACAGTTCCGGAAAATAGTCTATAGACTGTCGATATTCTATGGAATTAAAAGGAAAATACATTAAGTTTCGTTACAAGAGTGTAGCGCCTGTCAACAAAACAAGAAAGTTAGAACTACGCAAGAGCAGTTTGGAACGGAGCGAGTCCTTCATTCATCTCACGACACATCACAAAGAAAGAAGAAAAAACCTGGCCAGACGAGAAGGGACTAAGTTATTACTAAAGTGGCTGGGAGGGAGGAAATGAGAGGCATGCCGACCACCATCCCTGCAGCGGCCAGTGCCCGTCACGACCTAAGCTAAGTTACCCGTGTTATTAGGGAGAGAGAACAGCCCCTGGGGAGGGGCGTCTCCCTCCTAGGAATGGAGCGGTTGAGGCTCCAGGCGCGACTGGCGCTAGGATACGGAGGCGGTGAGAGGTTCACGCGCCACAGCATCTCGGTCTGCACCCGTCAGCGTAGCAAACCCGTTGCATTCCATCTCCTTGTTGCCACCGCCGCCGCTCTCTTTTTTGTTGTTATTGTTGTTGACGTGAAGCTGCGACTTGCCGCCCTGCTGCTGCTGCTGCACGCTGCCGCTTGTCCAGAACGGGTCGGTGAAGCTCAGGCGGGAGAGCTCAGCCGTGGTGCTGACGGGACCCGACGACTGGCCGCCCTGTGCTGGGGGGTGAAGCAAGTCGCCTTCGTCATCCGACGCATCGGCTTCATCGTCAGGAGCAGCCGAAGATATTCTCACGTCATTTTCAAGCTCATGGCGAGGGCGCTTCTTGAGTTCTTCTCCCTGAGAGAGAGGTGACAGGACTTTGGCACCGTCGGCGGCGGCAGGCTCTATTCTCACGTCGTCCTCTTTTTTGTGGAGCTCGTGTCTGCTGAGGGAGGGCGGGGGCGTCCACGGCTCTGGCGAAGGCTCCCGCCAGTCGGGCTTCCCCAGCAGGCAACTGGCAGCGTCCGACGGAGCCTCAGCAAGTCGAACCTGAGATACGAGCGAAGGATTCGGCAACTGCCGCTCTTGCTGTTGCTGTTCCTGAGGCGTCATCTCGATACGTAGAGGCACGGCGGCGCCGTTGCTGTACTGGTGGAGGAGCACGGCGCTCATGTCGTGGTCCTTCTCTTTGCTACCATCTTCACACTGCAAAAAATAAAATAAACCAAGTAGCTATGACTTATCTCGCAGCTGCGATAGTTGTGAGGAAGTGAACACGAAAACAGTAATATGATGATTAGAGTCCTAGTTTAACCACCGCAGCAGCTGGCACGAAGCGCTATTATGAGCAGTCAATTACAAGAGGTCTACAACAAAGTGCGGGCTCAGATTGAATCAAAACTCAAATATTATGGTAGAAACCTATACCTATCATGTATCTAAGGGATTAAACAATGGACTATCATAACTAACATAAGTATTATCTCCTAAGAGAGTAGGCAAATCATTAGGTACGTTTCTAGTGGGATAAATGACGTTCTCGGGCCTCCATTAAGGAAGGTCACTCAATAAGAAAATGCACAACGGACGTGGGAACAAGGCAGTTCATACAAAAAGGGGCAGCTGAGGAGTTCATAAGCGAAAACAGTGAAGCAAATGGGGAACTTATAACGCGAATCTTAAAATATAGTCAGAGAGAGGAATGAAGGAAATTGCGTTACACGCAGCAATATCTTAGGTTGCCACAAAACCTGGAGGTAGGCTAGACTAAAGGACGCTCTTAGTACTAAACACAAGACGTACACGCACGGAGCTGCAGCCATAGTGCAAGAAATATAAAATATATTGCAAAACTCGAAGAGATTTTGCGCAATCTTGCCAACGTATGTAGATAAGGAGCAATTGTAGAGGACTAAGATTTTAATCAAGTCAGATGCGCTAAAATTAGGAAACAAGAGTAGTATATGCATTTCTTGAACAACACCGTAAAGCAAATGTGGCACTAGTCATAAGGTAAACAATGTTGTAAAAAATCCAAAGACTAAATTTTGAGATCCCGTAAGACAGGACTATCAGGACCCGGCAGACCAACAGGAACCTGTACATTAAACAGGAGACTGTCAACCGAACACTGCAGACTAAACAGAAGACTGTGTCTACCAAACCACTGCGGACTACTAAGCAGAAGACTGGGACTACGGTATCAGAACACACCAGACTTGATAGAAAACTGTAACAAAAAACAAGCAGAAAATAAATTAAAACGAAACAAAATAACTGTTACTAACAAACTTGTAGATGAAACAGAAACTGTGACTAAGAACCAACTATGACTAACAAAAAACTCTTACCAACAAAAACAACAGCAACATTAGCTACAGACTAAATAGAACACAGTACTAACACAAAAGGTTACTAACAACAAACTATGACTAACAAAATATACATAGTGACTACCAAAATACTGCAAACTAACCGAAACAAAAAGTGCAGAAGAATCTAAACAAAAAAAAAAAAAACTACAGAAGAAACGAAAAACTGTAAACTAAACGACAAAGTAGAGACTGAACACAAAATTAGACGGTAGCTATACAGACCTCGGCTAGAGCGGCGGACGTGCTGAGGGGGGAGGACGGCAGGCTCGTGCAGCGGGGGTTACTGAAGCCGTTGACGGTCCTGTGGTCCGTGTACGACCCCTGTGGAGGCACGTGTAAACTTCCTATTATTATTGTTACCAGTGCAAAAAACGCAACCTTCTTGTTGAATAAGTCATGAAAGTATGTATGTATTTGAAAATATCTTACTATCCTATCGAAAAAGTTCACAATACTCCAAACTTCACCATGTCCACGAAGTTCACCAAGTGCACAAAAGCAACCAAGTTCACAAAGGCCCGTGACCAGGCCTTCACTAATACCCCGGAAATTCCCGGGCTCATATGCTGGGTACGGCTTGGCAAAAAATATGTTGGGTGCCTTGGAATTTTTTCTTCAGTATTAGATAGGGGAAAAATAAGGCTTCGAAGAGACGGACGGACAGACGTCTCTCTTATCATATTATAGATTACTACGATTATTATTAATGTTATTATCCTCTCCAAGGAGCTTCTATAGAGAGGTGGGAGCCAGGAGCCTCTCCCGTGAAGCTCAAGATTCTCTTATGGCTGTCAGCCAGTTGTCGTATGCACCAATCGCATATCAGTAAAGAGTCTCTTATGGCTGCAGCCAGTCGCGTAAGCACCAATCGCATATTAGTAACTCGGTTTGTCTGCAGCTCCCCCGTGAAACTCACTGCTCCCTCGTCACTTTCACCAATGAGCGTCTCAGCCATAAAAGATCTGGTTGACTCGCTGAAGAATCTGTAAATGGGCCACAGGGCTCCCTCCTTCTCTATTGAAGCTCCTTGATCCTCTCCATACAGCCACCGCACCCACAGCAAAGTACAGTACGATTATCATCACCATAATCACTATAATTACCAGTAAAATTAGGACGCACGGGAGTCAAAGGGCCGATTTAGCCTGGGTTCAAGGGGCTTCAATAGAGGAGGAGGGAGCCCTGCGGCCCATGCACAGATTCACCAGCGGGTCAATCTGATCTCTTATGGCTGTGAGACGCGTTCCTGAATCTCAGTGGCGGAAGTGACTGAGGAGCAGTGAGTTTCACGGGGAGCAGCAGACAAACCGAGTTAATGATATGAGATCGGTGCATACGTGACTGGCAGACAGCCATAACAGACTCTTGAGCTTCACGGACGAAGCTCCTGGCTCCCTCCTCTCTATAGAAGCTCCTTGCCAGGGTTACACCATATAATTGCACGCTCAACTTTATATGCGAACGTTCAGCTTACACGGCGCTTATGCTACCGTATCCACGCTACCTACCGACCTTGCTTGCGGTGTACCGGGACGACGCGCGATAACAAACACCCGGTCAGATACGTTGTAGGTACAAGCGACTGTACAGCGAGCTCTCGGCAGGAGCCCAAATGATGAGCTACACATCCACTCGATGTCAAATGCACCGTTATTTACGGCCGGTGCACACTCCAGTGTTCTGACGCTGTAAGAGCCCGCCNGCGATAACAAACATCCGGTCAGATACGTTGTAGGTACAAGCGACTGTACAGCGAGCTCTCGGCAGGAGCCCAAATGATGAGCTACACATCCACTCGATGTCAAATGCACCGTTATTTACGGCCGGTGCACACTCCAGTGTTCTGACGCCGTAAGAGCCCGCCTGGCGTTCGAATGTTTCTTTACAATCTTCCAAGCAGCCAACAAGCGTATATACAACTTTTCGAGCTGCAAAATTAAACTAATTTTAATAGTAGACGTACACTTGGGTTGGCAAGGACGCGGTACAGAGTTCGCACACTTTGTACTGTGTACAGGAATCATATGACCATAGATAGTATGTATGGAACCGGCTTTAGAGGTGCTGCTGGAGAAGCTATTCTTAGTTGAGTCAAACTTGAGGGACCTCACATATCCTGGTCATAAATTCCACGCAGGCCCAGCTAAGGATTAGGCTCCTCGCTGGGTTACACAGCGCTTAGACCCTTTAGGGGGCCGGAGCGTTAGGCGGGGCCCCACCGACACAACAAGCAATGCAATGCGATTTTTACGAGACATGATGCCTCTGATTGACAACAACCCACCGTGTGTGGCGCGATCTGGGTTGCGTCGGTGGGGACAGCCGATTGCTGTACCCGACGTTACGTTATTTCATTCAACAAATTTGTTGCGTCGCACGTCGATTGGTGCTTCGGTGGGGCCCCGGCCTTAGTCCCAGCGGCTCTCCGAGAATGGGCCCGTTGGCCCGTCTTCTGCCCTCCATTATATCAAATCTAAATGGCTGCTGGCACACCACAGTGACGCGGTCCCCACACGCGCTGCTCTCAGCGTCCTCACGTACGTTATCACCCTGTGCCCACGCTGTGCACACCCTGTGCCCACAACTGGGAGTTGACCGAAAATTTATTAAAATGTTAGCCGTAACGTCAGCAAGTGCCGCTAGTACAGCTTCAGTTGGCTCTTTGAGTCTGAAGTGAAGCAGAAAGGTACTTCAGGGCTGTTTAAACGGACCCATACTCAATCGTAGGTACGTCTGGACCCAAAACCTGTCCAGTAAACTCGGTCCTACGCTCATGGACACAACTTGGTTCAGTTGCAAACAGTAACATTCCAAGCCAAATTACTTTTGAATTAGGAACTAAAATTGGCTAACAACCGCTCCTTTACATAAATCACTTGCGAGTCATGTGGCACGTAACGTGTTAAATTCACGACTTTCGTTGGCTGGAAAAAACTTTCAGGAATTTTCTTTCACTCATTCACTTGAGAAGTGTCAGTAACGAGATACACACAAGAGAAAGATCATACGCTGTGGCTCCTGCTTCATAAAGCAACTACGTTCAGAATATAATAACTCGTTAAACTGAAGCGTCAGACCGCTCATTTCTTCAGACGATACCTGGATACACTTGCTGAAAAACATGTAGGTAAGCAAATCGTGTTTTGTAAGAATCTCATTTTGAGAGCGATATTTGCCTCGTAACGGCTTGATGAACTGCAACTTTGAGGGGGAGTTTAGTAGAATGGGCCCCCTCTATTGTTTGAATTTGTATACATTAAGGAGCACAAGGATTGAGTACAAATTTGCTCTCAACAGATCCTCAGTTTTCGTCACGCACACCAGGGGTCACAGAATAGGAGTCGGCTTAACCATCCGACTCCCTGATGCACACGAACCTATTCACTACTAGAGATTGATTATTGAATAGTTTAAGCCTCCGTCTCCACAACCAAGATGATCGTGCACAGAAAGAAACAATGGACATATAGCATGTCCATAGCAACGGGGAACCCATGCACGGTGTTCCCACACAGGATCAACGCACATGATACAGCAAGTCAGGATAAAAAAGGTACGACAAATAAAGAATCAGTGAGAGTAAGAAAGCTGAAGAAAGCAAAGTGGGCACGCTAGACAGACGTCCCGAAGGCCTAGCTAATGGCTAAGGTAACCTATACAATCCCCCTGGGGGCGCTGCTCCCCCTAACATAGGATGGGCGAACCTAAACTACCCCTATGGCCCATTCTATGCCCCCACGAGGGGACTTATTCACTATTCGGGCATTCGTTCATACATGGCTTTCTCACAATGAGTAGAAGAGACGCGTGTCGAGGGCAGGGGGCCCGAGCTTACCTTCGCGTCCAGAGGACCGGAAGAGAAGTCGGCAGGTATTTGGGTCAACATTGGCACGTAGACCTCCATCTCGTGCAGCCCGGCCCCGCTGCCGGTGCCTGACCCAGCGCACCCGGCACGGGAGTACCTGCGGACACCAGCGGGGACTCGTGGTAGGTTCAAATGATAGAGCCAGGCAAACCAAGTACACACAAGAAAATCCAACGATGGAATTTTGGGACCAGTATTAGGACCAAAATTTAAAAAGGTTGTGTTTGCACATGCATAGAAAGATGAAGAGGTTACCAAAGGAGTGTCAGCATGGAAGATAGATGCAAAAGTGATACAACACAAACAAGGACAATTAAAACCATGTTTCTGTTAACGATTGCTCTGAAGGATGAAGCGTCTGACACGCACACTTAACGCAGTAGTTCAGCCGAGTGATTCCTGAGGAAAATTAACGTCAAGTGATGGACTGCAGATGCAATATCGCTACACAAACTCGACTGTCGGCAAGGTTTGTAAAGCAATTTCACGTCATTGTGACGTCACTATGCCAAAGAAAGATCGTGTTTTGACTTAGCACCTCCACTGTGGTGTGACGTAGTCACGTAGGGGTGTTAGCCTTCATTGCATTGAATGAACTATGAACAAATACTCTGCATTTCTGTTGGCTTTTGACGGGTAGAACAACGTGTGTGGCTGCCCTGCGGACAACAGGGCGTTTGGAATGGGAATCACTGCGATAAATCGAACACGTATAAATTACTCGGCAATTCCTGTTATCAATATTAGAGGCCCTCAAAGACTTGTGTGACTGACCTGAGCCCGTTCATGTGGGGACCATCGCCCCCACCAGGACCCGAAGGCGGCTGGTGGGACCTGCAGTCGGCGGAGCGTGCCCTGATGAGGCAGCAGATGATGAGGGCTGCCAGTAGCAGCACGCAGAGGGTCCCCACGAGCGCATACAGCAGATCTGAGGCAGAAAGGAATAAGTCAACTCCTTGAAGAACAACAAGCCGCTCTGGTAGCGCCCAAAGGAGCCTAGGCCCATTACACCCCCAGTGGTCAAGTGGTTAAGGCCACTTAAGGGTGCTGACTTACTCGCTATCTGGAAGCCAGGACGCTCAATTCTCAAGCCATGAAGAGTCATAACGCTCGGGAATGTAGCGCCAGCGTTTCCGGCATTGTTCAAAGTCACTGTGAGGAGGGGGAATGGCGCAGTTGTCATATCGAGTCTCGTATCTATGAGGCTAATGTCTGAAAACTTACTGCACAATTTTCTAACTCTATATCTCTTCCTCCCTTTGGATAGAAATAGAACAATTGTGGAACGTGTCCGCTTAATCGAACACGTACTTGGATCGTGGCTGCATAAATGTCATGAGAGGATGACTTTCAAAACACACATTTCTCTCAATAAATATAAGGCAGCACAGTTACATGCCGAAGACCCGGCACTATATAAATAGAAGAGCACGGCACACGCAAGGCTCACTTGAGTTTGTGTAGTCGCCGGCGTTGGGATGATCCAGCCACGCACGGATGATTACGGGCAGGGGGTCGCTGGAGGCGCCGCAGCGATCGTCTTTGGAGCAGCCGCGGACCCGGAACCAATACTCTGTGTTGGACACCAGACCGGAGACCTGGCGGGCCACAAGAGCAGAAGTAGATCATTACGCTGAGATAAGAAGAGTAACAGGTACGATAGCCTACCAACAGCCTGTCCGAGCATTGAATAGCTACACTGCGTCTCGTTAGGGCACATGGAGATCTGTCAAATCGAGTAAGATTTGTTATTAGTATTACTAAAACTTCACGCTGTGACCACCACGGAGAGGTAGTACAACCCAAATGAAGCATTATGCAATTCATGGAAGTCCGACACGCTACCAACGAAAATCCAACAGAAAACCATTAACAGCTGACATAAACGCCTGCAGGCCGACACGGTTGAAAGCTAATGCCGGCAATGAATTCCAAACCGCAACGGACAGAGACAGGAAATACCGATTGAACTGACGAGTTCGGCACTTAACAGTCTCCAAAGTCAAGAAGTGCGCATCCACTGCAGCACGTGTAATTCTCCCAAGGACTGACACGGCGAGACTAGTGCTGAAATGCTACCGCAGTACAGCGGCCGGTAGCAACGTTTCGGTGGCCGTGGCGCCGCGCACACGGGAATTCTGAGGCGTGTTGCAGCCACAACCTGAGGGTAACCTGTGCGGCACGAGCGTCGCCGACCCCTCAAATTCGAGTCGCAATCGATAGCCACTCACAGGGAGGATAGCCACTCACAGTGAGGATGATTCCACGCACATCATTTCCAAACTGTGGTCTGATTGCGACGCATTTATTTCCAACTCAGTCGGACATTGCAGGTCTCGAGAGCACCTCGACACCGCAGCAGACACCTGCTCGCACCACTGCCCTCTGTAGCACGACACTGCACCTCCACGACACAACACTGCACCTACACGACACAACACTGCACCTACACGACACAACACTGCACCTACACGACACAACACTGCACCTACACGACACAACACTGCACCTACACGACACAACACTG
>LQNS02277216.1:2575748-2588377 GCA_001587735.2 Parhyale hawaiensis | reverse complement strand
CACAGCAGTGTGACACAGAGAGGTGTAGATGTAGCACAACCGATCGAACAAACTACACAGCAACGTGACACACAGAGTTGTAGATGTAGCACAACCGACCAAACAAACTACACAGCAGCGTGACACACAGAGGTGTAGATGTAGCACAACCGACCGAACAAATAACACAGCAGCGTGACACACAGAGGTGTAGATGTAGCACAATCGACTGAACAAATAACACAGCAGCGTGACACAAAGGTGTAGATGTAGCACAACCGACCGAACAAATAACACAGCAGCGTGACACACAGAGGTGTAGATGTAGCACAACCGACCGAACAAATAACACAGCAGCGTGACGCAGAGGTGCAGATTTACCTAACACACAAACCGACACACACATCACGCTACAGCACACCACAGGAACGGCTAAGCCACACAGGCTGGGGGGGATGCGGGGGGTCAGAAGCTAATTGACCAGTTTACAAACATCAGGTGACATCGGATACACAACTAAGGGATGTCGCAACAAGGGCACGCGCAGCTCTACATGAAAGAAGTCATTCTTTATCAGCCTTCCCATTTCAAACATAAAACCAGGAGTCGAAGTTGAACGTTGCCGATCCGACTCCGCAGCGCTGGGGCCTAAATCAAAGACTACCGGTACCTGCATATGACACACGAACACCCGTCAGGCAGGGAGGGCACCGGATACCTTCGACATGATAACCAAAGCTGCGTGTGGCCATTTTACTGCCTTGTTAGTTGCGGCAGTCACGGCCTTTTGCGGGAAAATCTGCGGCCTCATGTCCGTCCGTTTTGCGGCCAATAATCCCCAGCAACGACCTGCGTCCATTGTAACAGACGACATTATACAGTCAGTAAAGAACATCGTGAGGGGCGCCGGCAGCCTGGCGGCCTGCCTCAGCACACAATTATGGCGAGAACTATCTGGGCCGCGGTGTTGCCGTAAGTAAAACCTACCTACTATAAATGCACCGTTGCCGAGTCGTAGTCGGTATGAGTAAGGTAGTTTCGGGGACTAAGAGTCGAAGACGGAAACCGCTGGAGCCAGGAGTCGGACTTAAAGACTATTTCAGCCTTAGGGCCGAAACGTACCAAAGCAGTTCAGCGAGAAGCTGGCAGGCAATGTTACGGAATGCGTTGGAACGCGCACACCGAACAGCGGCTGTTGAGCAGGCCAGTGCCGCTGTTCGGTGTGTGCGCTCCAATGCATTCCGTGCTTCTCAAAGATTGCCAGCTCCTCGCTGTACTGCTTTTGGTTTGTTTCGGCCCCATCTCATCCAGAATAAAAAGCTAAGGACAATGATCGTAAGACGTCCAACAAAGAGCTACAGGACGAGGAGGGCTAAAACATGCAATTTTGACCAAAGGGCCGCGCCCACGTCAATTAGTCGAAGACGCATGCAGAGGGCAGGACTCACCAGCAGTGAAGGCGAGAGGGTTAGCACCGAGTGCTTCGTAACCTCCGTTGTAGCTCCCACCGCCGCCTGCAAGTATTAAGAGCGTTAAGAAGGCAGTAAATACACTACCATAAGTAACACTAATAACAGTAACTAGCTGCAACCTGCGAAAATTCCACGGAATACAAATGTGATTCTTCAGTTATACCTGAACCGGAATCATGGCTACGAAGAAAGAAAATACATTCCAAGTTAGGCAGGACCTACATATATTCCTTTCTACATGGCGCGTAGCGGCAACACCTTAGAAACTACTATCTACCTATTTATTGTTCACTCCATGAGCCATATCAATGTACCCTATTTTCCCCATCTAGTACTGAAAGCGTAACGAGCAGACGAACGGACGGAGGGATGGCCGAATGGAATGATTACAGAAAAAAGTGGCAGTTAGGAAAGCGCCCGCAGAAAAATATAATGGATAGTATGAATCTATGAAACTCCACAGAAAATAATACTAATTTATGCCCTCGGAACTTAATCTTGTATACGAAGTGTGAAGATATATTCCAAGTCTGTGGGTTCATCTGTGACATAACACGAAGATAATACAGAAGGTGCAAGCCTCAGCTCATTTTTTGCAAGCAATTATAGAGAACGCGATGAAATGGTTTAGCCTCAAAAAGTATCAAAACCAACTTGCAAGTTTCCTAGAATTAGAAGAGCATGCATAGAACGACGTCTCCAGGTGGCTCTATAGCGTGACACGCATGGACGCAGCGTTGTTACTTACTTATCATGATCGTATCAAGGATACCCTATTTTGCCTACCTAATGTTGGAAGCGAACGAGAAGCTGGATCAAATGATACTACAAATTTTGCCTAAGAGCTAAACCACCATCTCCCGCAATGCTTGTTAGCTTTAACCACAGTTCACTTACAATAGTCAAATCTGAGTGTATGCGCCACGCCCTTGAAATCTTCAGTATTGTGACGTCAAAATTACGTCACGCCACTGTGGAAATACTAAAGATTTTTCGTCGCAACAGTGACGTGACGAAATTGTGACGTCACAATTCTGAAAATTGAAGGACGTAGCGCTTACGCTCAAATCTGACACAACTATCTTCTGTAAATGAACTATGGCTTTAACTCTCTATAGCTCGCAGACGCGATCAAAGCCAGAACTGGGTAAAAATTTACTTTCTTCTTTGAATGGTTGAGGCTCACTCCTCTTATTCATACTTCCTCCCATTGACGTACGCAGGGAAGCTTAAAAATAGACTCCCGGGTGTCCCAAACCCGTCCGTAGCACAGATACACGAACGAGTACGTTATATTTTCCCATCTCATAATGGAAGCTTCACGTACGGAGATACCTATCGAACTACCTACTTATACGAACAGCGTAAAAAAACAATCATTGTATGAGACCATGGGTAGCGAATCCTTTCGTCATGAGTGATTACAAAGACCACGCATCGGCACCTATCCACAATACAATAAAGACCTATGTGTATTTATCCGTTTGTTTGTTTAGGTATCTGTCCATTTTCTGTCATGCTGTAAGAAAACCGATAAGAGGAAGTTAGCCCAGGTTAGAGGCTGTGGTCATCCTGTCAAGCTCCATTGAAAACTAATAGGCAGAAAATAGGCCAGGTTGCAAATGATGGCAAACGTATACCTGAATGCAGTTTTTTGCCAAACGTCGAAATCCACTCATGCAGATACAGCTTCTCTAAGCACTCCCTTACATTGTGATTTGTACTCTCGACTCTTCTGAGGTTTTCTTCATCTAAACATCAGCTGCCCTGAGATTACGCTGATGCTCTTATTGACTGCATAATCATCGAAGCATATGTTAAGATATTCTTCAGCGATCAGCAGGCGGGTAAAGAACACCACAATACCTTGGCATAAATAATTTTCTCTAATTTGGGTTCTTCTTTCAAAAGAACAACTATTCACTTGAGGAAAAACTCCGGAGTTATATGACACCATCGAGTATCCTGGATACAGAGCTCAGTATTTAGCTATTAGGAGCGATATTGACTGCAGGCTAAAAAGTAATAAACAATGCTTTTCAGAGTATCACTGAAGGAAAGCTTGGCGTGGTTCAGCCTAGCATGCTTTTCTGCTATGCACGTATGATCCATAATTCAAGTTGATGGTTGCAGTGCATCCTATATAGGGAGGTCAATAAGTAAATTATGATTAATTGGTGGCTGGGCATCACAAATTTTTCGCTGTCATTTTTGACAGCGCGGGCAGTCTAGTTTCATATTAATACATGTGGTCATGATCCTAGTATTATAGGAGGATGCACTACACCCACTGCAGTTACAACTTGTTTTTTTTATCAAGTTAGTAAGAACTTTCAGTGCTGTTAATTCCACTTCGGAAAGCTCAGTTAATAATTTCCAGAGCAGCTCTAACACAACTGAAGCAAGACGCAGCCACACAACATCTAAACGCTCCTAAAATTTTCCTCGAAACGCTGTGACGTCATAACTGCCTCTTGTCTGACTGACATCATCACTGCTTTTTTATTCCTTGCCATGAGTAAGCAACGTTTTTGCTAAAGAGAAAGAAGAGCAATAGTCTCAATTATTTCTAATTTCAGAACAATTTGGAGCGGCTGGATAGAAGTACGGTATCTCAATTACACGGGCATCGTAGCTACGAACGTATGACGTAAAAACCAAACTATGGACAGTACAGTCATTGATGTCAATTTTCTCGTACCGTCTGTGGTCTTTTGTTTGCTATTTCAACAGCCCTCAATGTAAATTACTTTTCCCTTCAATTTTTTACACAAATATACAGTGCAGCGAAAGAGTGATAAATCTATAGGTACCTCCGGTCACAGGCGTACCTGGCTACATCTATCTAAATTATACTGAAAGTCTGTGAACCTTGTTTGTTTGTTTTATTTGTGTCTTGTTTGACACAGCTTCTTAGCTTTTAGACGGGAAGAAATTCGAGGGACTGGGGCGCAGGTACCGTACCGGAAGTTGAGCTGAGCTCGGCTCGGCTTCAAGAACGGGCATGGTCAATTCATCGGTTCCATGGGCAATACAACTGAAATACGTAACATATAATAATTTGACTTTGCTTACAGCCTGGGTGTTGAATATTCGTTAGAGAAGCAAAGAATCTGTTGATAGTNGAGCTCGGCTCGGCTTCAAGAACGGGCATGGTCAATTCATCGGTTCCATGGGCAATACAACTGAAATACGTAACATATAATAATTTGACTTTGCTTACAGCCTGGGTGTTGAATATTCGTTAGAGAAGCAAAGAATCTGTTGATAGTGAGCCGTACGGGCCGCTTCTTGACGGGCAGAAGAGGACCGCCAAATAGCGGGTGGTCTATGCCCAGCTAAATAACACCTGCTTTTGTGTGAAAGAAAAGACGATCGCAATGATGACCCCACGGGTCACGGACCGTCTAGTAGGAGACTAAAGGTCGAGTTGCTACTAAACCAATATCTTCACAATAAGCTTTCTTTCCAGCATATAAATTCCAGCTGTTCTGGATAAAGTTTACTTAATGGAAGACATAAAAGAGACTCCATGGAAGAAAGTAGACCGTTGTCGGCACAAACCGAGTCTGGAATGAGACAGATGCTCCCACAAACGAATGAACATAGACGGACGGGCATTTCTTTTGTGTGTTTGTGAGTAAACTATCTTCAACGATGACGTCACAACTGACCGCTTGCTGTGAATCGTTTGCTCGGAGCCACGATACCAAGCGTATTTTAATATCTCCAGCAGCGCCAAGAGACAATAATGACGTCACAACGGACTCGAACGGTCGATTTGCGGTGCGCTTAATTCGACGCAGTGCGTCTGTGTCGTTCTTTGGCTGACTATAATGCCGGAGCCACATGAGCATTTTTACGCTCAACTGGTTGCTAGGATGAACAGCTCGCGGGCCGTTTCGATATACACAAATACTTAAAGTCGGTAGCATAGATACCGCGGCATAAATGGCGTCCGAGTCTCGCATCCTTGCATCAAGTTGTGTGTGTAAATGCCTAGTGTGTCCCCGGCATAATATGAAGTAACTCTCCAGACGGGCACAAATGTCATCTGGCACCGTCGCCTACAACGCTAATTAAACTACCTGTCGGTGAAGCAATTACCTGGGTATTATCTGCTGTCATTTAACGTAGGCGCAGACCACTAATTATTCAGCAACATTTAAGCAATTAAGGGTCCCAAGAGGCGCGAATGATGCCAAAAAAATACAAAATGTCAAAAACCACACACATTTTTAGCAAGGTAAATAGCCATGCTAATGCTAAACTGCACTTTAAGGAGTTGGAATCGGACTCCCATAGATTCCAGGAGTCGGAATCGAAAAAGCTAATAAACGCAGTGCTTGGCACTGTTGGCATCAGTAAGAAATTCTTGGTGTTGGTTTGAACATCGTATATGAATATGAAAGCAATTTATTGACGTTTGTCTTTCCATCCTTACGGCATTAACCTACTTGATGGTAGCCGAATTTGGAGTACCGTAGTCTATGGGTCATAGTAAGAAGATAGTGACAGTATCTTAGAATAGCGCCACATTAGGTTGGTTTCAACATGTCAGGATGGTGTCACCAATTCAGATTAGGGTCACCGTATCACGATACTGCTACCATATCAAAATAGTAACCATATTAGAATAGTCACCATATTAGAATAGTCACCATATTAGAATAGTCGCCATATCAGAACAGTCACCATATCAGAATAGTCACCATATCAGAATAGTCACCATATCAGAATAGTCACCCTATCAGGATAGTCACCATATCAGAACAGTCACCATATTAGAATAGTCCCCATATCAGATCAGTCACCATATTAGAATAGTCACCATATCAGAACAGTCACCATATTAGAATAGTCCCCATATCAGAACAGTCATCATATTAAAATAGTCACCATATCAGAATAGTCACCATATTAGAATAGTCACCATATCAGAGTAGTCACCATATTAGAATAGTCACCATATCAGGATAGTTATTAGAAGGCATCAGGACACTGCAGCCAGGAGGCTACCCAACACAATCAGTAGGTACCCGTAAGGTCAGCTATAACATATAACGTGCGGGTACCGATAAATAAGCTGAGCGGAGTGAAGGCTATTCCTGAACAGTTAGTAATCCGTACAGACAACACGGGCTCCAACGGAAAGACAGAGTCCCGACTATTGGTATCGATGCTTAAACTTACAAGAAACGGATCGAGAAGCGAAGAAATCGAGAAGAAAGACAATGAAATGGAAATGATTAATATGTATAAGAACAGTAGAATAGCAAGGAAATGAGCCGGGCACAAATGGAAATTGGCATGGATAGCTTGGAAATGAGCTGGTAGAGCGAGGAAATTGGCTATATATGCATGGAAATGCGCCAAAAAAAAAAACATGGAACGGGCCAGAAAAAATTGGAGTGCGCCAGAATATCACGGAAATACCCCGGAACTCTTAGTAGATTCCCGAGTAGAAAAAGCAGAAGAAAGTCCATATATATATATATAGGTATATACGGTATAGATGTGAGGAGGCAGCCCGGAGAGGTAGGTATACGTGTGCCGGACACACCACGTACGTTGTTTATACAGCCTATGATGTTTATATATTGTTTACAAGGCGCCCGTAGGATATGGCAGGAAGTGGTCGCACGAGCGGCCTTAAAACGGCGGTAATCGGCTGTATGTGTTTGGCTCTACAGCGCAGGCCGCTACAGCAGGCGCTGCGTTCCAAATATTCATCAGCTCGTTCACAAATATTCGTGCCCTCGTTGGCTGCTCGATGTTGCAAATATTCGTTCGTGCATTGACAGCCGCGTTGCAAAGATTCGTTTCGTTCGTGGGTTGATCAACGTCACAGATATCCGTCACAAATATTCGTTAATTCGCTGGTTGGCTGCTCGATTTTACAAATATTTTAGGGAAATTCAGGTCAACTTTGCAAAAATTCCAACAAGATTTGTGCTTTTAAAATTCTGCTAAATACAGGCCGCGTTGTACAGATGAAAATCTCTACAGCGCGCTCCGGGTTTTATGCAAGTCACACGCCTATTTCGTACCCTTCAACACACTTCACGAACTTTAACATACTGCTACATATTTTGTGTAATTTAGCACATTTCACTAATTTCATACACTTCTACACATTTCACAGATTCCTTTGCAGTGACGCATACCGTATATTTGGCACACTTCAACACGCTTCACATATTTTCTTGCACTATTGCGCACCTCGCATGGCCTCTGCACCGCTACACACCTCACATAGTTCACACATTTCTGCCACACGCGGCTGACACGCCTCGCCCTGCACTGTATACACTCCTGGACACTTCATAACATTTCGGACACTTCTACAAAATTCAGATATTTCTTACACTTCTACACACCTCTCCTATCCAACACACTCCAACACACCTCTAACATTTCATACACTACACATTCAACACCCTTCACGAGCACAGCATATTGGGCACGTGCACTTCCCACACGAATACCAAGCACGCCTCAGATCCGTAGCATGCACGGACACTCGGTTTTTACACACCTAAATCTACACACACTATTCATGTAGAGAAGATTCTTTTGTTTTCTCCACCCTCTGGGCTGGTTGCGTGGGGGTTAGTTAACCTCATGGAGTTTCTCCGTTCCTACGTCGCCAGTCTGGCGTGATTTAATAATAATAATAGCACCATTGTGCTTGCACTTTTTTTAAACATTCATCATTCACGCATTTCAAAGCTCTGCCCAATATGCTTTGGAAATTTCCTTACACACATACCTACTTGATGCAGGTACGGTACTATGTAGGCCTATGTATATAAAACAAAGTAACATTTGTATAGAACATAACCCCAAACATACAGTAGATACCGTACTTCTCCAAAATTGATATAATTAAAGATCTGGAAAAAATAATGCGAAATCAGCCTCTCCACAAACGTGTCCGGAAATATGACTGAACCCCCCCCCCCTCGAATACACGACTGGGGTCCCGCAGCTCCCGAAAACAAGACTGTGGCCCCCGAAAACAAGACTGTGGTCCCCGAAAACAAGACTGTGGTCCCCGAAAACAAGACTGTGGTCCCCGAAAACAAGACTGCGGCCCCCGAAAAAAAGACTGCGGCCCCCGAAAAAAAGACTGCAGCCCCCGAAAAAAAGACTGCAGCCCCCGAAAACAAGACTGCAGCCCCCGAAAACAAGACTGTGGTCCCCGAAAACAAGACTGTGGCCACCGCAGACACAACTGATAACTCTCAGCCGGCCCTATCGACATCACTAAGTTCAACCTTTAGACCTCTATGCGCATCGAGAGGCGTCCAGAACACCACCAGAGCTTCAGGTCCAGTCACATAAGAACTTGTCGGGATATAAAGAAAATAGTCAGGACCACAAAAAGGGAAAAGGAAGTTTCCGTAGCCGCTACGGCGAAACGCAGCCCAAAGGCATTCTCTAAATATGTAAATGAAAGACAACTCCAAAAAGAAACCATAGGTCCGCTTAAAAGACCAAACGGTGGAATCACCAATGACATAAGAGACAAAGCCACAATCCTAAACGACTATTTCACCTCTGTATTTACCCAAATAATCTTACTCCCCGTGTACTACGGGAAATGGCTCCAGTTATCGTGAAGCCACTGCTCGAAATACTTAATCGATCTCTAATAACGGGAGAAGTTCCGCAGGATTGAAAACTAGCTAATGTAATACCGATACAGAAGAAGGGGGATAAGAACAGCCCCAGCAACTATCGACCAATCAGTCTTACTTCGGTAGCCAGCAAAATCATCCAACGCCTCTTGAAAAAGTGCATCACTGATCACCTGAGGATGCATCAGCTCATATCCGACACTCAATATGGCTTCCGAAATGGAAGCAGCTGCTTAACTAACCTACTGGACTTTTTCGCAAAAGTTACAGATATTAAAGATGAAGAAAAGGGTGCAGACCTTGTGTATCTAGACTTCCAAAAGGCTTTTGATAAAGTCCCCCATTACCGGCTAATGAAAAAATTGGAAGCCGATAACATCCAGGGTGACTATTTACGATGGATCAAGGCATGGCTTACGGGTCGGTAGCAGCAAGTGCAGCTTGAAGGAGAGTCGAGCGACTGGACACAGGTATCATCAGGGGTTCCACAAGGTAGCGTGCTTGGCCCACTTCTGTTCTCAATTTACATCACTGATCTCGATCTTAACATCCATAGTAAAATCAGTAAATTTGCAGATGATTCCAAACTATGTCATCCTGCCACGAAAAGAGCCGAGCTCTAACAAGACCTTGACCACCTCATGGAATGGAGCGCAACGTGGCAGATGAACTTTAATGTCGACAAATGCTCAGTAATGCACGTAGGGCTGGTGAACCCCTACACCCCATTGAAAATGAATGGGACGGAATTGGCTACTGTCACCCAACAACGTGACTTGGGGATCACTATTACAAACTACAACACAGTCAGCAAGTTGACAATAGTGTGAAAATGGCAAGCAGAGTACTGGAATTCATCACCAGAAACTTCGAATACAAGTCCATGGAAATCATCGTTCCCTTGTACAAGGCATTAGTGAGGCCACACTTAGAATTTGCTGTTCAATTCTGGTCGCCATATCTGTGTAAAAATATCGATAACATGGAAAGAGTCCAACGCAGAGCAATGAAATTGATACCTCAGCTGCGAAACGAAATGTATGTATGAATGTCGTCTAAAATAACTGTGTCTGATCTTTCTCGAGCAAAGACGACTCAGAGGGCAACTAATAGAAACATTCAAGTATTTGAATGGCTTCAACGATGTACCTACGACGGGACTCTTTGAAAGAGACCCCAATGATCGCTTGCAAAACAACGGTCAAAAACTCAAGCATAAAGGTCGAAAAACAACCTTAAGTCAGTAGTTCTTTCCCTATTTCAAAGTTAGTTAGCATTTGACATCGACTCCCTTCCGACGTCGTTGGTGCTGAGACAGTCAACGCGTTTAAAAATCGTCTTGATATATATTGGGAGAGACATCCTCCACAGCTAAGGACTCCTTCTCCAGGAGTCACAAACTCTTAATGGCCAAAGCTTCCGAGGCCACCTTAGTCGTTCTTCTTCTTTCTTCCGCTCCAACTACGCAGTTTGACATCTCTATGCTCTGCATATCAGCGGCTATTGTTCGTGCTTATGTGCATTCATGATCGTCTCTGTGACAGAGATTCTTCCTCCTGTTTTCCTTATTTTTTCCTCAGTCATCTATATCCTACTAACATAATGGCAATAGCTCATAGAGGGCCGGGGCGCAAGTTTCGGGGTCTCTTCGGGAACGGGCCTTTTGGCTCGTCTACTGCTGCCTATCTAATCTCATCATCTGAAAATCATGGAAGTGTCATAGTTAGTACGTAGAGATCGCCAATCACTGAGTTTCCAGTAAAGCGAGCAGCGGGAAAATTTCACAATGCGCACCATATGAGCACCATATCTACACCGTGCTCCCTACTGCACCACTCGCTACGCCCACGCTGAACCATTCTATACGGAAGTAGGCTAGGTATATAATCGGTGTTTACCGACTGAAGCAATAACTTGAAGTTAAAAAAAGGTCCCGGTAGCTGTTGGACGATTAACTTATCAGAGACAATAATAATATGCAGTGTAAACATGATAAATCTTGGGCTAAAACACACTAATCAGCGCTCTCATAAATTTATGCACCAGATCTTAGAATGGAGGAAATTTTGGGGACATAGTACCTATGAAAAAGTGAGATTTAACGACAATTTCGCTTAAAAGTAACCTTATAACCTTCACTCCTCTCCCTATGACTAGTTAACTGTACTTGAACAGATGATACATTGCTACTAACAGAAGCGTCTGAAGAAATTTCTTCGGTATTTCGGAAAATACAGTTTTCCGGGAATCATCTTAAATTCCCAGGATTTAAAATTGGCCCAAAATCGATGGAGACTGCGGGATGTAGAAACCTACACCGTAGCATGGGTACTACAGCAGGACGCAAGCTACGAGAGGACCAGCGTTCACGCAACGCTCCAGCGGAGTTCTCGCGACCCTGGAGCCGCTACGTGAACGCGCCGCTTTGCTTCTACGCAGTTAGGTAGATGGGCTGACGACGCGAGCATCTTCCTCTTCTTCTTCTTCTTGCTGACATATTCGCCCATTGCCCCATTTCATGCAACAGCCAGGCTTGAGAAACAGCGCTACACTGCCCATATCACACACAGCACGCCCCTCGAATCCGTCTATGCGGAAGACAGCACATCACTTTCAGACGCGCATGGCAGCCCTGCGTTAACAATAAGCATCGTCTTATACTGGTGCCACACTAGGCAATTATGCAGACAACTTGATGCAAGCATGCGAGACTTAGATTGTCATTTATGCTGTGGTATCTATGCTACCGACTTTAAATAGGTATATATCGAGATGGTCCGCGAGCTGCTCATTCTAGCAACCAGTTGGGCGTAGAAATGCACCGGCATTGCACACGATACGGAGCTTCTCGTAGCTCAGTTAATCAGTTAGTAGGACAGTTATTCCTTCAGAGGGTGCTATGGTTTCATATAAATTCAACCAACAGCAGCAACTGATGGGCATGTTCGATTGGGCGCCAAAATGAAGCTTTAAAGGCTGGACTTACCCGGCACTTCAGACAGAAGCTTTGGTTTCGTCAACTGAAGTGGCGTTGCAAGAGTTAAAAACAGCACAATTAGGTACCGAACGTTAAGGGCGCTGAAACCAAGCCTCAAGGCTAGCAAACCAATTGAGGGTGTGTGCCGAACACGCAATTAAGTGGGACGAAGCAAGCGCTCCTGCCTCAAGTTACGAACGAGCCAGGCCTCTAAGGCTTGATTTTGGCGCCCCATTGAACACGCCATAGATACGATTATTTCCGATGCACGTCGAGCTGGATCGGACGTTCATTGGCCCAGCAGCAGACATGATGCTTTGAGCAGGGGCACATGCCGGCACTGGTACAGCTCCTGTTCTGTCACACATGCCAGCACTGGTACAGCTCCTGTTCTGTCACACATGCCGGCACTGGTACAGCTCCTGTTCTGCCATACATGCCAGCACTGGTACAGCTCCTGTTCTGTCACACATGCCAGCACTGGTACAGCTCCTGTTCTGTCACACATACCGGCACTGGTACAGCTCCTGTTCTGTCACACATGCCAGCACTGGTACA
>LQNS02277216.1:2551233-2561547 GCA_001587735.2 Parhyale hawaiensis | reverse complement strand
CGTGATTGCAAATTGCATTGCTATAATGACGGAACTAATGCACACACGACCTTAAAGTTCCATCCCTCAGTTGCAGATATTGACGGTGTGACACTCTAAAAAAGCAATCCCTGTCATGAGCGTGCGTCAAAAGCAGATATCTATGAGTCATTCAGTTCGTCCATGCAGAAACTTGAGCCAATCAGCAATCACCGAAGTCTGGTGAACGTTTACGATGTCGATGCAATCAGTTTCAGCACAATTAGGAGAGAGGTTTGTCGATTTCAGAGTGGCGACAGATGTGAGTGACATAGTGCGCCCTCCGGCCGCCCTATGCACAGCCACCACCCCACAAAACAATTCATTCAACAATTCAATTCATCCGCACAGATCGGGGAAAACGGTGAATGAAATGCGTGTGAAGCTAGATGTGGGTGTCAGTGCACTGGAAATGATGTTGTTATCCGTAGCATACAGAAAAGTGTAAGGACATGTGCGTGTATCTGTTGGTCTACGAATGCTCACGCAGGAACTATAGGATCACCTTCGAGATGTCTGGTCGGACTTGTTGGATCGGTAAGAAGCCGAAAGTGACGAATTCTTGGACAGCATCATCACTGGTGACGAAACGTGGTGTCACCACTACAAAGCGTGGTGTCACCACTACGAAACGTGGTGTCACCACTACGAAACGTGGTGTCACCACTACGAAACGGAGTCCAACCACCAGCAGTCGATGGAATGACACCTCTCACACTCCCCAGCAGAGAAAAAGTTTAAGACGCAGATATCTGGAGGCAGTGATGTGCACCGTCTTCTGGGACAGAAAGGGCGTCATCCTCCTGGATTTCTTGAAACCAGGGGCGACTGTCAACTCTGACCGTTGCGTTGAAACGCTGACCAAGTTTAAGGCCCGAATTCTCCATGTAAGGTCAGAGAAACGTGAAACATTCCGTTCGCAACACGACAACGCCGGCCACACACAACTTGAAGACAACGGAATATGTAACAAAGTTCGGCTGGACGGTGAAGACTCATCCACCGTATAGTCCCGACCTGGCACCGTAAGACTTCCACTTGTTCGGACCTTTGAAGGACGTATTGCGTGGGCAGCGTTGCGGCGACAACAACGCCGTAATCGCAGCCATGAAAAAAATAGATTACCTCGGTTGGTGCTGACTTTTACGACCAAGGCATCAAGGCTCTAATTCATCGTTGGCGAAAGAGCATTGAGAATGGTGATGACTAGATAGAAAAATAAAATTCTGGAGCACAAAAATCCCTCGTTTTAATGGTGCCACTTTCGTCTTCGTAGCTGTTCAACTTTTCTAGATAAAACTAGAACGTCTCGTTTCGTAAGACCATCACCTACGGTGGGAGCAAATTTTATCGCAGTCATTTTTTATGGCCAGCTAATCCTAGTTTTCTGGCATGTGTCACGTCGATGACAGCCCACCAGACTCCCTGAAAAAATCATGAACATTGCACAACTCCCTCTGTTTCCGGGTGGAAAGCAAATTTCATTGCCGTCATTTTTTATGGCCAGTTAATCCTATTTTTTTTTTTTTTTGCATGGGTGACATCGAGGGCAACCCATCAGACTCTCTGCAAAAAAGAATAAACAAAAACTCAACTCCGTCGACCAATTATTGGATGGACAGACTATTTTATATATATATATATACAAATATATATAAATCTTCAACGAAAACATTATCACCTCTCTCACTTTGTTCGCGGGTGATAAAGATTTATAGGTACACAGTTGTTGGTCTCTTCTTCCTGATCTGAAGAATTAAGTAGGAGATGATTTGCTGAATGCCAAAAAGATGGGATGGGAAGAAATTAGCAGCTCAAATTAAAACAAATTCCATGAATATCCACGGCACAGCAACCGCATTTTCAGAAGCCCACTTCAAATAAAAATATAGCTAAGTTCTCGACTTCTTTCACTCGAGCTTGGGAAATGAAAGACTCGGTCTTCGACTGTTTCTGTTCCCGTCTTTCATAAAACTTTCCGCGTACCTATCTTTCCTTTAGAAGAATTTCTTCGTAGCGGTTGAAATGTCACGCAGACCACAGGCTAAATCTTTTCATTTCTGGTTCTTAATGCAGCCAAATTTTGAGCGAACGCTGTCACTGCTATCATACATGACATACTGCAATTACTGCTAGGCGTTTTCGATAAATTCTTTTGGTTGAATTAATTTAATTCCATTGTCTTGCTGCTGCTGCTGCTGCTGGACTTTCAATTATTTCAAATTCTAAATTGTTCTTACAGCAGTGAAGTACCTACAGCATGTCGAACTAATGTGTGATTCGAACATAAGTTTTGTTGAATTAACAAGCGATCAAGTCTGCTGATATGTTCAATTTTTGTAGCACATTCCGTCCGTACAATAGGTCACAACTATGGAAAGGTTAATCACATGCGGTAGCTATATCACTGTCGTTATTTTGACGGCCAAGTACACGACTTTGTAAGCAACAAAAAGATCTAAAATAAAATATTCATTCTTCACGGTGATGCTAGGAATGCATTCTCTAGCAAAACACTCAATTTCGTCAATATGGGCAATCGGGGAAGATACACTTTATTATGAATTCCTTAAGTCATTTTCATTAAAAAAATGATTGGCTCCATAGTTTTCTTCGGCTTATCGCATCTTAGGCCCCGTACGCACATGTAGGTACCTACCTTCACCACACAACACGTTAGTTCTTTCTCCTGTAAGCCAGCTTTATATCTGTATTTCTTTTCTTGAAACGCTCACACAAGAATCTAAGATGGCATTTCAATAAACTTAGGCTTGTTATATTACTTACAAACAGCGCTGCTAATTGCGTGAGCGGTGCAGTTGAATAAACAATGTAGTCCCGCACATCTTCATTTCGAAATAAAACTACAGTAGTGAGGAGTCGTCAGATGCTCCCATTCAGCACTCAACATCCGTTGTTAATATTATATATTTAACAACAACAACAACAACATAAATTACTAATCAGCTTTATTAAAGCATAAGAAGATATAACACTGAGACAGATCTCCGTCTTGTTGCACCATGTTGAGCCTTGTTGCAGCGTGTGCCGTGTCGTGTCGACAAGCAAACGTGTTGAGACGTGTTGCGTCGCGTGGTGTGGGACACGTGCGAACGGCTCCCGTCGCACGCGGTAGGAATAGCACAGCGCGAGGCACGGATACAAATTACAAACGCTCTTGCTTTGTTGCGTTGCGTGGTGTGGTACATGTGCGAACGGGGCCTTATTACCTCCGCCAAGGAGGTTATGTTTTCGTCGTGTTTGTCTGTCACCAAGATAACTCAAAGAGTTATGAACCGATTTGAACGAAATTTACAGGGATTGTTAGGTATGTTAGAAGGAACAGATGATTAACTTTTGGTGAAGATATGTCAATCCGTTTGTTTGTTTGTCTGCCTTATTTTTTCTCAATGCCATAACTCAGAAAGTTATGGATGGATTTTTATGAAATTAACACGCGTTATTAGGTGCATCAAAAAGTTATGGATGGATTTTTATGAAATTAACACGAGTTGTTAGGTGCATAACAAAGAAAAAATGACCGAATTTTGAAAATGATTCGTTTTGTCGTCAGTTTGTCACCGTTTTTAATTTTATGCTTGTTAGCACAATAACTCAAAAAATAATAGATGGATCTTGATGAAAGTTATAGGGTTGTTAGTAATGTTGAAAGACAAATATGATTAAATTTTGGTGCAGATCGGTTGGTTCGTTTGTATGTTTGACTCATGTTTGTCGTAACGTTTGTTAGCAGTATAACTCAAAAATTTATGAACAGATCTTCACGAAAATTGCACAAGCTGTTATTACTATCAGAAGACACAAATGATTCAATTTTGGAGTTTATGCAAAGAAACTTATGGTTTCCGAGCCAATTTGAATTTTTTGCTACCGTTGCCTCGCTTGTCAGAGGTATGCACTCTCAGAGTGCTCTAGCTAGTTATAATGCTGGATTTGAGCTCCATACTTGCAGGACGTTCTCACTCACACGTGGACATTGTCCGCAATTGTAAGTCTGCACGCTAATCATCACTTCGCTCCATATGTTATTAGTATTAGTATTAAGGCTGTAAAATATAAGGCTGGCGTGTCTTTAATATGTTGGGGGCATCAACCTGGACAGATACAATAAAGGAGTTTCTCTCTTTCTTTGCTAATAATTACAATCATTACGATTATTTACGCTAAACGTTTGAGGTACCCATAAAATAATTAGAAAAAGGCTGAACTGGCCGGCGTGAGGCCCGAAGGTGTGCGGGTAGTCACGTGTCGTGCAGTCCACGTTTGAGTTTATCAAAAAAAAAAAAAATCCGACATTTTTGGATATCGCACCAGCGCTGCTAACAAAAGCCGCATCAGCTTAACCCTATATTAACTGTCGGTATGTTGGACCATCACCAGTAAATTTTAATTTTTAGTATCACTGCGTTGTTGCCATCCTTGAAAATATAGCAATATTTTCGAAACCCAATGCCAGTGTTTTGCCAAGCTTCATTACTAGTAGAAGCGAAAATAAATAGGAGTCCCTACGACCAAAGAGAAATAATTTCTATGAGCGTACAAAAATTTGTGCTTCATTGAGCAGTGTTTCCAGAGCAAAAAAGAGAAACCTATTCAGCCGAGTGTCAACTTTTCTTCACGCTTCAAACAATGGAATGCTTATGAGACAGCCAGTAATGCTTTGGCGCTTTAAAAATCTGCATTCCCAGCGTGATCAATGAAGAAGTAGCTAAGTAGCATCACAAAAGTTTTGCCGTTATTTTGAACGGCCCGCTATGCGATTATAATAATAGTTTTTGGTTGCTTGGTTGGTTGCTCGCTTGCTTTCTTCGTCTCACTGTAGCCTGTTTCAGGCGTAGATAGGATACAGAGAAGTATGCCCAGGAGCTCCCGAACTTTGTTGCAATATAAAAGGTAACCCAAAACTTTTGATACTTTTATAAAACAGCTCCATTCTTCAGAGCAAATGCAGTTCTACTATTTCTCTACTACACAGTAAAAAACTGTTTGTGTTTGATATAGGCTACTCTTCTCATATTTTAAATAAATTGTGTTACTTGAAACACAATAGCCATGAAACGTAAAGTCAAAGTTCAGCAATAACTGAGCTACAAAAAGCTGGCAACGCTGTATCAGAGATTTTGAGTCTTCCCAGTTGGCCGAAATATATGCGAATGTTCATCTATCGAACTGTCTATCGGTCGAGTCAAGGACATTGTGTGAATTCACGTTCGTGATTGTATTGGCGACAGTGTCTTCAAACAACAAGAGTCCCTTTGCTTTCGTACCAAAATGAATGAAAATCAAGGCAGCGAAAAATGAAACACTTATCCTTGAGCTTATGGGAAAGATCTCGAACTATGATTTCTTCTACGATGGACCGTTTCTTTTTCAGCAAGATTGAGCGCTTGTCCACACTGCCACGAGGACTCAAGGGTGGCTGTGTGATAATGTTGTAGATTGTTTGCCCAGGAAAGAATTGCCACCTTCAAGCCCTGACAAAACCCGCTTGCGCCTCAGCATCTGGTTCATCTCGGATGCAAATTTTCGCGCGCAAAGTCTCACCGTTCTGTAGTAGCTTCGAAAACAGTCTCTGGCGCATATCCGGGGCAAAATATCACACGACGTTTTGCGCGCAGCTGTTGACGCAGTGCCTGCTGGACGTAAGGTTGCAATACAGAAACGAGGCAGATTCAGCGAATAATTTTTTCAAGCAACAATGAAGACGGTGTATCAAACAAATAAAATAAAGCTTAAATACATTGGTTGAGATTTTGCCAAATTATTTCGTTTAATTTTTGTAATAGAACTTTTCGGTCACTCTTTGCATGCGAGGAATGCATAAAAACTCCTTAGCAAAACTACATAAATATCCTCTGCGAGATAGATAAACACTTGTTACCTTAATAGTTTGGTATTACATATTGATACGCTGAAAGCGGCAAGTCTATTGGTTCTGACACGTTCTGCTTTATTTGGACAAGTTACTGGTGTCAAAAAACTATCGAATTTCTATAGAAAATGGATATAACTTGCCACAGCCCAGTCATCAAGGGTATCTTTAGCTAGCACAGGCACGTCTCCATGAGAAATCCACAATGATGTGGCGAAGACGCAACGCACCTCAGGTGGCGCCGTGAGGACACTTGAAGACCGTCCTATAGCTACTCAAGTGTCTCCATTTTCTAGAAATCCGTCCGTTCCTTCACTTCAACGACCTACCAAAATATATGACAGAGAATTAGAATCTACAGACTTGGTACTTAAGCATATAAGTAGTCGACAATTTTTTTTAGCTTTTGTACCAGATATACCGTACATATGTGCGGGGCTCAGGAGTTTTTTTTCAATTATCCTACGTAAGCCACAACCAATTTGAGCTGAAAGATGTCAAGGACAGCGGAAAATATCGCAGTCCTGCAGGGAAGAAGACCGGATGAAAGGCTCCTGCATCACAGGAAACCAAGACTCTTGGAAGCATGTGCCGTCTCCCTCGCCGCTTCCAACAGCCATCAAAATAATTTTTCACCGTCGTTTCATGACGGCGGAGGCCACTAGTTATTTTGTAGTTAAGAGTATATAGCGTACCCGGCCATCAAAAATGACGGTCAAGAATATGCACTGCTTGACTGTTCGTGCTAATAGTAATACTTTCGTTACGGAAGCTGCGGTGCTTTTGACGTCGTATTTCAGGCTAAACTTATCGCGTGCCAATAACACTTCGGGCCACCGCTTGCTATCCTCCTTCCAACGCCGCCAAAATGTTCCGCACTGCTAAGAAGCAACAATCCGTTATTTAATAAAACGTAGTTTGTTCGTTGCTCGTCCCTTTGCTTACTTGGTCCGTCTCTTCGTCACGATATCTATAAAGTATTTAGATGGGAGAAAATTCTTTTACCGAAGAACGATATTCGAGCCGTAAGTTACTATAGCTAATATTGTTTCAGGAATAGGGTTATGCTCGAGCTACGGCATTTTCTTTGAAACCCGCATTGCATAGAAAAAAAGGTACTGTTTGATAGCCTTAAATTTCGAGCGTGATACGCGAAAGTCTCAACCTTGGATGGATGTTTCGTTCCAGCCGTAGGTACATAATCCCTCACGTACCTATGACCCTAGCTGAATTTCTTCGTAGCAGTTGAAACTTACACGCTACGCGAGGCAAAACATTAATTCATATTGCAGCCAAATTTCGATGGTTCAAGCTATAAAGGATACAGCAAACATTGGGCATTTCTGGTGAATTCTTTTGACTGAAATAATTATATTCTCTAGGTGCTGCTACACCTCCCAGCATTTCAAAATATATTCAGGTATTTACTAGCAGAAGGGAAGTTTTGCTCTCGCAAACTAGTGACGGCACATCTTTCGTTACTTTGATGGAAGATCAAGCCTATTAAGGTATGAGGCATAATTTTCTCAGCAAAACCCGTACCGTAGCGCAAGAACAAAAAGCTGCCTTACAAAATTATAGCCGTCATTTTTGGACGGATGGGTAATCTATAGTCTTTCAGAAAAATAAATGACTGACTGTGGCTTTCCCTTTCTCTTTCATTATTTTACCCGGGGGCGTAACCAAGCTACGGATACATGGTCTATGCACGCCCATCAATCGTGTCTGAGTAAGGGCGGATATATAAACACCCTAAAATAAAACGATAAACTATACCGGAGCCACACTACGCAGTCGCACGCTCAACTTGGTGAGAGACGATCAGCTCGCATGTCGTGCATGGAACCGTATCTATGCTGTCGACTTTTACCGCATATCAAGACGACAAAGTGCGTAAGCTGCACAGTCGCTCATCAAATGGTGCGTGGGATTGTATAGTGTGATCTCGGCATCCTACAGGTAGCGCATGGCGCTGCAGTACAAAGAATTTAGCCTGTGCCAATTTAAAGTTTAATATAAAAATGAAATACAAATAGATAGCAAGTAGCTGTTACTTTTCACCTAAAGATGACCGGAAACAAGATTATATAGGCCANTTGTATAGTGTGATCCCGGCATCCTACAGGTAGCGCATGGCGCTGCAGTACAAAGAATTTAGCCTGTGCCAATTTAAAGTTTAATATAAAAATGAAATACAAATAGATAGCAAGTAGCTGTTACTTTTCACCTAAAGATGACCGGGAACAAGATTATATAGGCCAGCCAACCATAGACCTGCGCACTGCAACTAAGACGCCTGGAAACCGTAGAGGTCCTGTAACTACTGAAAGAATTATCATCAGCCAAAACATAAACAATTGTCCAATCGAAAATTCATAGGCATTTATCCGATTTTATCCGATACCGCTCACCATTTACTCATAGGCAGCTCAGAAATGCCTATAAATTCCCGATTGAGTGATGGCATTAGGCTACGATACACCACGACAACCACTCGGTCGTATTCTCTGCCCATACGACAGGATACCTGCGATGGAGCTTTTCGATGCCATCCCTTACTTAATTCTAACCAGGAGGCTGCATCAAAATCTGTTCGCCCTTTTTCAAATAATGACCATGAGCAGGTACGAAATACATGTCATGGTAGAGACACTAGTGGTTCGCTCCCTTTTAAACAATGACCATGAGCATGTACCAAATACATATGTCATGGTAGAGACACCAGTGGTTCGCTCCCTTTTAANTCAAATAATGACCATGAGCAGGTACGAAATACATGTCATGGTAGAGACACTAGTGGTTCGCTCCCTTTTAAACAATGACCATGAGCATGTACCAAATACATATGTCATGGTAGAGACACCAGTGGTTCGCTCCCTTTTAAACAATGACCATGATCATGTAATAAATACATGTCATGGTAGAGACAGCAGTGGTTCGCTCCTTTTTAAATAATGACCATGATCATGTAATAAATACATGTCATGGTAGACACCAGTGGTTCGCTCCCTTTTAAATAATGACCATGAGCATGTACCAAATACATGTCATGGTAGAGACACCAGTGGTTCGCTCCCTTTTAAATAATGACCATGAGCATGTACCAAATACATATGTCATGGTAGAGACACCAGTGGTTCGCTCCCTTTTAAATAATGACTATGAGCATGTACCAAATACATGTCATGGTAGAGACACCAGTGGTTCGCTCTTTTCTAAACACAGAACATAAGTAAGACCCAATTACGACATGCCCCGACAGACTCAGAAGAGAGACGCTCGCTTTTCTTCAAGCACAACAGCAGCAGCTCCGTAGCAATAGCGCCCTACAAAACTCAATACCTATTGCTATGGTAGAAACATTAGCAATAGGACAGGATGCGGAGGACTGCTGAGCCCCAACACCCAGCAACAGCGTATGCACTCGTCGCCTTTACATGCTACTGTCTGATCAATAGCAACCCTGCTGCTGCTGCTGCCCCTGCTGCTGCTGCTCTTCTTAGATCTTGCCCCCACCTCTGCCTCCTCTTCCCCATGCGCGGGCATCCCCTCATCCCCACATGGGGCCGAGCACCAGGCCTCTTCCTCTCCTCAACCCCACGAGGCATCTTCCTCTCCCCACCCCCACGGGCGTGTTCCTCTCTCAATACCCCACGCGATAGCTTCTTCCTCATACACCACCCTATCTCACGAGGCATCTTCCTCCCCTTACCCCACCCCCGAGGCACTTCCCCCTCCTTACCCCACGAGGCAGCATCTTCCTCCTACCCAACCCTATTTCAGTAGGCATCTTTCTCCCCCTACCCCACACCACGAGGCATCTTCCTCTCCCTAGCTACCTCACAGAACAACTTCTTCTCTTACTGCACCTCACCTCTCCTTCCTCTAGCACCATCCTACTACGGGACATTTTCCTCTCCCTAACAAACGATAGCAGCATCAGTTGCAGTAGTAGTAGTGATAGTACCTAGTTATCGTTTCTAGCGGTTCAGTTGCTAGGCCCAAATATCTCACAAATATATATTTCATTTATCTCGGCGCTTCTGCCGGAAGTCTCAAAGTGGATGAGAACTTATATAAGTTTTGTAAGTCTCAATTGCGCTCTACTACTGGCACGAAAATGGGGGTTAGAGCAAGGAGGAAGAACACCCGCCTATCTCACCTTACAGGGGAACCTTATCAGCAGGAACTGCGGCCAGATGCAAAATCCCCTACGGAAAGTCACTCAGGTCGATCCTTTGGGCCGAGAGGCCCATACATATTTGGGGGGGGGGGCACGGTCCGCCAGCATATCTCTGAGAGGGTAAGTGGCGAGTGGGGCTAAAAGATGAAATAAATTCTTGCGTACATAAAGGTACCAAAGGCGCGTGATGTGACTACGTATTGCTGCGCTAGTAATCATT
>LQNS02277216.1:2492782-2506824 GCA_001587735.2 Parhyale hawaiensis | reverse complement strand
CAACGGTATTGTGGATTGTATTCTGACAGTCCCAGTCAACGGTATTGTGGATTGTATTCTGACAGTCCCAGTCAACGGTATTGTGGATTGTATTCTGACAGTCCCAGTCAACGGTATTGAGGATTGTATTCTGACAATCCCAGCCAACGGTTTTCATTGCAGTGAGCTAGTACGGTACGTACTCCAGAATGGCGCCACTGGGTTACATGTTGAAGCACGGCTGCATTGCCTTCCTGCGGCGGTGAGTGTGTCGCCTTGAATCGTTTTTCCATCTCGTATTACGGGGAGTTCACACGATAGGTAATCTATTGACGCCGTCACAGCCCGAATGTCTTGTTCATCATCTATACACAACAAAAATGTCCGAAGCTTTTCAGGTTCAAACTCACACCAAACTAAAAAAAAAAGAAAAATTATTATCCTTTGGTAAATTATAAAATTAAGATGAAGTCGACATGAACTAATAAAACTTTGACGTTTCGGAAGCATCCTTCCGAACGTCAAAGTTTTATTAGTTCATGTCGACTTCATCTTAATTTTATAAAAAAAAAGAGATAGATTCCCAAAGCTTCACTAGTGAAACGTACAACCAAACTTGAGAGCTAACATTCCAACTAATCTTTTGCACGACACACACTTAGTATGGTTTTGCAGGGACGCATAAAACTTACGAAGGCTTAGTACGGCTAATGTAACGGCGATAGCTCATAGAGGGCTGGAGCGTAAGTCCTGGATGCTCTATGGCAGGGGTTCCCAAACGGGGGTGCTCGCACCCCTTAGGGGTACGAGACGACCTTCCAAGGGATGCAAAACTTCGATCAAATAAAGTTTGATACAATACATTTATACATGCATTTGATGTAAGCTCCATTTTTATCTGTTATCTGATGAGTAATTACCTCCGCCAAGGACGTAATGTTTTCGTCGTGTTTGTCTGTCTGTCACCAAATAACTCAAAAAGTTATGAACCGATTTGGACGAAACTTACAGGGATTGTTAGGTATGTTAGGAGGAACAGATGATTAACTTTTGGTGAAGATATGTCCATCCGTTTGTTTGTCGGTCTCATTTTTTTCAATGCCACAACTCAAAAAGTTATGGATGGATTTTTATGAAATTAACATGATTTGTTGGGTACATAACAAAGAGTAAATGACCAAATTTTGGTAATAATCTGTTTGTTCGTTCGTTTGTTTGTCACTGTTTTTAATTCTATGCTTGTTAGCACAATAACTCGAAAGATAATAAATGGATATTTATGAAATTGAAAGGGGTTGTTGGTAATGGTAAAAGACATAGACTAAATGATTGAATTTTGGTGCATATCGGTTTGTTCGTTTGCATGTTGGACTCATGTTTGTAATAACGTTTGTTAGCAGTAGGTATAACTCAAAAAGTTATGAACGGATCTTCAAGAAAATTACACAAGCTGTTATTACTATCAAAAGGCATAAAATGATTAGATTTTGGAGTTTATACAAAGAAAATTACGGTTTCAGAGCCAATTGGAATTTTTTCTTACCGTTGCCTCGCTTGGCGGAGGTATGCGCTCTCAGAGTGCCCAAGTTATTTTTTATGAAGCGTGGTAACATATTAAAAGTTTTCTAGGTGTGCCAAGCTGAGAAAAGGTTGGGAACCACAATAGAGGGGGGAGAACGGGATGCAGCTTTGAGCACGATTGGAGATAACGTTTCTACAGGAAATTTGAGATGAGATAGACAATAAAACCTAAGCATTCACCGAGATAATGCTTAAGAGGGAAATTGACACTGAAACGAAAGGAATCGAGCCATTATTGTGTAACTGGCGACCGTTGCAACAAATAGATATACAGGGCAGGGGTTCCGAATCATGGGTAACTTGCGCTAGCTGGGGTGCAAGATGATCTACCAGTGGGTGCGAAATTTTAGATAAAATAAGGTTAGACATATAAATATGTTCACAAATTTCGCCGAAATTTCTTTCTCTATCATCCGATGAGTAGTCTTAACTAATTTTGTAGGGGGTGCGAGGACATCGCAAAAGTTTTCCAGGTGTGCCAGGCTTAGAAAAGGTTAGGAACCGCTACTCTATGGGAAGGGACCTGTTGGTCCGTCCATTTTCCGCTACCAAATGGGAATTTGGACCTGTTGGTCCGTCCATTTTCCGCTACCAAATGGGAATGGACCAGTTGCCTGTTGGTCCGTCCATTTTCCGCTACCAAATCTAGTTCTAGACGGGGGGACAAAAAGCGCAGCTTGAAGTCGCTCTACAATGTATCACGTGAGGCCACACAGGAACACCTGGAGGCGAAGATAGGCAACTCCCTCGTCGTTCCAAAATATGTAGGTAGGTACCTACTGTACCTATATTGCGACTCGGTAGCCTACATACGGTGTCACGAACGCCTCGTGAGCTGCACAGCCTGGCATTACGTTATTCCCCACCCCGGCCACATGCCAGTAACGCTTCACAAGCAAATAAGTTCTGTACATCCCACGCAGGTCGCCGCACTCCATCGATAAAAAATTATATCCACTCAAAACTACATCAAGGCACTGTTCGAAAATCACTGCTTTGCGTAAGGAAAATATAAGCAATGAAGTGATCGGAAGCACCAAACCATTTAGCGGTAGCATGAACATAGAAATTACTTCCTTCTCGCATCAAAGCTTAATTAGCTCATGATGCGCAGATTGTGTAAAACATCGACGAAAAAAAAAGCAATAAAATATTCTTTAGAACAGATCGAACAACTACCTATAAAAAAATGAAGAAAACGACGGTTTCACTGACATATTTTGCCCCGCTTCTTTATAACGGAACGGGTTAACGCACCTCTATGATCTATCAGCATGTTTTCACGCCACTCATTACCGTATTCAAAAACACAGGATAAAATAAGTCAGCCGCTTGTAATCACGGCACGGGGAGTAGATATTGAATAACAAGAAATAGGCGGCAGGCTTGGAGTTCTTGTTTTTAATCATTTGCAACTGTTATTACTACCGCACTGAATTTCGAATATATATATCTTACTTGTAACTAGGGCAAACCCGTGCCGTCACAAATAACAGCCAAGTAGTTGAGATGAAACCCATTCGTCGTTTTTGCATGTAGTAGGTACTAACTTTACTGTAAACGATATATGTATATATAATATTATATATATTAGTCTATCTGCAAAGCGGTCACGGTTGAGTAGACGGAAGAATTCAGTCCGACACCGTAGCTAGCTACAGTAGAGGATGGAATGTACCGTATGTAGAAGGATGCCCAGCTCTACGGCACTCGAACAAATTGAAGATAAAGGAGCAAATTTTGGCGAGTTAGATTTGAAAACAAAAGCCGTTACTTATCTAACTTCTATCTATATTATTAATAGCGTTGTTCCTACGTTCGTGCGTTACGCTCTTCATCAGTAGGCTAACAGATAGCAGGAAATTATATATATACTGTAGTTCGGTCGAATCCAAGATACGGAAGATGAAGTTGTGCTCAGCTGCACGAACGTGCACGTTAAATTTAAAGGTGATACGAGCAATACAATTGGACAATACGTTACATATATATATATCTCTCCCTTGCGCACAGGCAGTGTTGAACATAGCTTTCAAAGCAAAGGAGCAGGTGATGGATCCACACGGCCAGGAGTGAACGGGGACAAATAGCGCGTTGTCTATGACCAGCTAAATAACACTTCACTTTTACGAAAAGAAAAAATGGTGATAACGATCCAACGGGTCACGGGCAGTTTACATAGTACCTATACGATAAAACTTGATAGTATTTGTTCATTATTGTAGAATTTCAGAGGGTCCAAGCTGAAAAGCCCCGCCAGACCGTGAAATTTTCACGGGTGCAGCAGCTGCAGCTAGTAATAATGATAGGCCTAATACGGTATAAATAATAATTATAATTTGCATAATTGGAACCACTAATTTTAGCGAGAGAACTTCAAACTCTGTTTCGATAACTGACTATGGCTTTCTGGCTTTCAGCGTAAAACGATAGGAAGGAATTACAAACAAATATATGCATACCATACATATATATAAATATGGATGGGTTTATAAAGGTAGCCTACATACCTTAACGAGATAGGTACAGACACACGGTGTGTAATCATTATACAGGTAGTGTATATAGTAACACTTGTGTTTGTTTTCCTATCAAGGGGAACTGCCTCCACCGTTCCTCGCAGCGTGCGGTACAATCAAACAATATAACAAACTCCACGGCGTGTTACGGTGCTTCTCTATAGCTAGGTATTTAGAATTCATGCATTTGTGGTTTTCGAGCCACGCCCTACCTGAAACAGAGAGGCAAAAATTAGACCATGTTGCAGATGATAGCAAAAGTGAGGAGGAACACTCAAAATTAAATAAACTTTTTTTTGCGAAATTTGGAAAGCAGATCGTGAAGACGTCTGAAATATTTCTCAGCTTTCTCATGGATCCAAATTTTCACTTTCATCTCACATCAAAGCTTCAATTCTTTTGATTTCCCGATTCACAAATTGAGTACCTACGTAGCTAGATCATCGAAGCAGAGGATAACATACCGTATTCATTCAGGAGAGTACGTGCGGTACAGCACATTCATGAAGAGGAATGAAGAAAACGGCGGTTCCACGGCGGCATTTTTTTTTTTTCGCTAATTCTGTTTTCATTTGATGATACAACTATTCGCTGAAGCGAAAAAAAAATCGACTGGAGTTACATCACTGATACACATATTCAATTTATGTGTCGAGTGGAGTTTAGTTACCCGTTAAAATAAGGAATTACTTCGATGCGTGCTGCAGCATGCCACCGTACACAGGGGAAGGACCGAGCTCCTCAGCAGCACCAGAAACGAGCACGCTAATCTCATGGTTGCAGATGTCGGCAGCTGCAGTATATCCTTACAAGCCAAATGATGGAAATAGGACCAATGATGAATCAATGAATCATAACATATTTTTTGCCTGCATTTCAATGGCTGGGTAGTCGTAATATAGTTTTCAACATAATCACTTCTATTTTTGGAAGGGAGCAATTCATAACACATCGGAAGGTTCGCATCTATCCAAAGAAATGCAACTTCCTCGCACGGAACGAAGCCGCACCTCCAACCGCTTTCTGTAAATATCTAATTTAACTTTAGTGATCAGCTTCGTCCTATAAATTTATTGTACCATCCCTTGTGTGTACTTCTAAAGTTGATTGATTGAATTAACTCGGCTACACTCGCTGCACGTTCTCACACGTTACTCCGGCATCTGCTTTTAATGCGTACACCGAGACATTCTATCGACAGAATAATCCTCATCTCGCTCTATTGTATTTCGACTTTCCCTAGCAAAGCGCTAGCCGCTAGGTACCTCTCAATTTGTTGTATGCAATGTTATACATGAGTGCCTAATAATGCATTGTTACTGTTATGATTATATTATCATAGCTATTATTAATTATGTTATACATGAGTGCCTAATAATGCATTGTTACTATTATGATTATATTATCATAGTTGTTATTATTATTTGTTATAGTCATTAACACGCACGCACATAGACTTCGATCCATGTGGGTTTTAGGTATATCCATGAGTAACCTAACAAAACATTATTGTTATTATTTATATCATTATCAACACGAACACAAAAACATTTGCATTTACACACACACCACACACGCGCGTGCACCTACACACTCATAAATACACACACACCACCTACATACACACGCGCGCGCGCGCACACACATACACACCGCCCCACCCTCCCTCACACACCCATTCATTGACGAAACAGTGGAAGTAATGTTCGCATCGATTGCGTTTCAACACATCCACATGCCAATAAACAATGACATGGTGGTTCCAATATTCTGGCAGGTTTAGGAAAAGAATTAGAGCATTTGGAGGAAGGGGAAATAACATCTCGGTAAATTACGGAGCAGCCATTTTCAGCACCCTTCTCAGGCGCTCCGATGCTCTTCTAAAAAATGTCAGCTTCTACAAGATCAAATGACCGAAAACTAATACAAAAACAGTCGTAGCTTACCTTGCAGTATTAAAATAACCAGCACTAGTCTCGACACCAACACAGACATCCTATGTTTTCAATCCATCGAAGATGCCGCATTGATAGCGCTTTCAGAAACACATGCACATCCACTCCTCACTCCAGCACTGCCAGTCGGACACTGAACGAGCTCGGTGAAGTGTTGTCACTGTAGTCCGCTGCTCTACCAGTAGTAACTGTAGGGAAGCGACTACCCTCCGTACCTTCGAATACTACAGGAATCTCTTCTGAATCATGTTGTACACTTTAATTCTCTGTACTGTATTACTTTAACTGCGTTTTCTTAAGCGCACGTTACATAACGTCAATCTTTCTCCCTCATGCTTCTGGTGAGACACTGGTGTCGTCAATATAATCTGCTGGACGAGAGAAGCGTCTGCACTCGGCCCCAATGTTCGCTACTTTTTAACCCGTTCTTGCTCACTGTGCTCACTCAAGTTATGAGCACTTATTCATCTGTTTCTTAGCGCTATGTATATCGCAAATCTTTTTCTAACACTTACTCCCAGTCAGATACGCGATTTGCTATTACTGTAGTCTCTACTCACGGACTAAAGAACTGTCAACACTCAGTGTATACCGCATAAACTGCTATTGAAACTCCATAGAAATTTATTTGTTAGAATAATTTATAAATACATCTAGTCATATCTAAAACTTACAATGGGGGACAAAAGGTCGCTATAAGCACATTCGCTTCCCGGACCTAAAGAAAATAATAAAATAAGCTGTGTAAAAAATTAGAGCACAAGGAAGTAGGAAATAAGTCCTGTAGTACGTAGAATTTCAGAGAAAATACTCTTCAAGGATAAAAATTGATCCATCAAATACATCCTACTGTATAAGATGCATCAGAATTTACATATTCTTACAAATAAATATTAAAACCAAAATCATCAAACTAAGACAATTCATTAGGCTACTACTGTAGATTATTACTCATAAGAAGTATAAGTACGGATGCATTGTCATACATACCCAACTCGGCAGTAGTTATCGCAAGGGCAAAACGCAATAAAACCCTAGACGGGTGGCAGCACGGAGCGCTCGGCCACGTAATATAGCCGAAAATAAACAAACGCTCATAGATCAGTCAGTCAGGGCTACTTTCTTGAAGGCTTTTTTCAGATGATATGCAGTCATTGGCCTCAGTAAATCATCAGCGGTTTCATTAATCTGCTTTACTAATTGAAAAATGGTACCCTCCTTCGCAACATTCAATCGAACAACAGGCAAATTAAACTTAAATCCCCTCGTTGCATAATTATGTCGAGGTAGCAAAGGTAAAAGATACTTATCATACAATTCTTTGTCATCATATAAAATTTATGACTTAGTTTGAGTAAAAAATAGCTATATATATCGTCAAATTGCATCAATTCTAGTGATTTGTATATATCTATTACAGGCATATCAGGTACATGGTTTACAATTTGTACTCTCAACATCGTACGCAATATCCTATTCATTAAAACGGCTAAGCGGTTTTTACAATATGGCGATACACCGCCCCATATCTCGACACAATATATCAAGTGTGGGTACACGACAGCGTAGTAAACATCAGGTAGAGCAGGTAAAGGAAGTTTCCTTGACAAGGACTGAAACATACCGAGGGCCCTACTCAGCTTCACGCACACACCACTTATGTGCTTACTAAAGGAAAGTTTCGAATCTAATGCAATACCAAGGTACCTGATTTCCTTGATCCATTCGAGCTTTACGTCACTGAATAATATCTCCGGCAGCCGAGGGGTATCCCTTGTTGTTACAAGCATAAGTTTAGTTTTCGTTTCATGCGGAATGAGTTTATTCAACAATAACCAACGCGATAGCCGTGAAATGAATAACCTAAGTCTATCAATCGCAGCATGAAAATTATTATCAGAAATATAAAAGGCAGCATCATCTGCAAATAAAACGCATTTAATGTCAGGAATGGAAACAATATCATTTACAAAGTCGTTAAAAAGGAGAGGGCCCAAAGTCGACCCTTGCGGAACTCCTAGGGTTAAGAACGTTTCCGATGAAGAAACATTGCCATAGCTAACATACTGCCGTCGATTTGCAAGATAAGAACCTAGCAGCTTGCATGCATTATGCCTTACACCGTAGACTCTCTACTTGGATAGAAGGATATCATCTATGGTGCACGCTCATATTACAGTGAGCGGTTACGCGTACAGTATATGCACAGATGACTTTTCGTGATGTATAAAAAAAAAATCTGTAGGGAAAAACTATTCGTCCTGTGTTTTCATTACATTAATGTGTGTTTATTGAATTTAATAGTAGTTACTATCAACTCCACGAGCAGGCACGACTATTCGAGAAATGACAAAAACCTCAGCTGCGGAAATAAATGTTACCAGTAACTGAATATAGAAAATTAGAGCACTCTGAGAGCGCATACCTCCGCCAAGTGAGCCAACGGTAGCAAAAATTCAAATTGGCTCTGAAACCATAATTTTCTTTGCATAAACTCCAAAATCTAATCATTTGTGCCTTNAAGATCCGTTCATAACTTTTTGAGTTATACTGTTAACAAACGTTATGACAAATATGAGTCAAACATACAAACGAACTAACCGATCTACACCAAAATTTGATCATTTATGTCTTTCACCATTACTAACAACTCCTATAAATTTCATAAAGATCCATTCCTGATTTTTTGAGTTATTGGGCTAACAAGCATAAAATTAAAAACAGTGACAAACGAACGAACGAACAAACAGACCATTACCAAAATTTTGTCATCTACTCTTTGTTATATACCTAACAACTCAAAATCCATCATCTCTTTCTCCTAACATACCTAACAATCCCTGTAAATTTCATCCAAATCGGTTCATAACTTTTTTAGTTATCTTGGTGACAGACAGACAAACAACCAAACAGACAGACAAACACGACGAAAACATAACCTCCTTGGCGGAGGTAACAAATCATATTCCCCTTTTTAGAGCAGTGTCTACAACAGCGTCTTCTCTCTCTCTCATACTGCATGCAGTGGTGCTTGATTTCTCCCCTCAGAATCTTTGGGAGAAACACACGAGCTGCAGCTGTAATCCATTCCTTTCCACTTACGGCAGTTGGGTGCCAAACTTGATGGTTAGTACATATGGTGTTTTAAACCTCCATTTGTGTTTGCAGCAAAGTCATTATCGGGATCTATATTCATGTGTATTTACATGAATTCAACTCATGACACTATTATCTATAATATTAACAGCGTTGTTCCTATACCTTCGTGTGCAACGCTCTTTATCGGTAACGAATAGAAGGGAATCAACACAATATAATAAACACTGTCGTGTGTTTATTTGTGTATATATTTATATGTTTATTACCTCCGCCAAGGAGGTTATGTTTTCGCCGTGTTTGTCTTTCTGTCTGTCTGTTTGTTTGTCTGTCTGTCACCAAGATAACTCAAAAAATTCTGAACCGATGCAGACGAAATTTACAGGGAATATTAGGTATGTTAAGAGGACCAGATGATTAACTTTTGGTGAAGATATATCCATCCGTTTGTTTGTTTGTCTGCCTCATTTTTCTCAATGCCATAACTCAAAAAGTTATGAATGGATTTTTTATGAAAGTGACATGAGTTGTTAGGTATATAATAAAGAGTAAATGACCAAATTTTTGTAATGATCCGTTGGTTCGTTCGTTTGTTTGTCACTGTTATTCATTTTATGCTTGTTAACACAATAACTCAAAAAATAATGAATGGATCTTTATGAAATTTATAGGAATTGTTCGTAATGTTTAAAGACATAAATGATTAAATTTGGTGCAGATCGGTTTATTCATATGTATGTTTGACTCATGTTTGTCATAAAGTTTGTTAGCAGTATAACTCGAAAAGTTATGAACGCATCTTAAAGAAAATTTCACAAGCTGTTATTTCCATCAAAAGACACAAATGATAATATTTTGGAATTTATACAAAGAAAATTATCGTTTCAGAGCAAATTTGAATTTTTTGCTACCGTTGCCTCGCTTGGCGGAGGTATGCACTCTCAGAGTGCTCTAGTATATTTATATGTTTCGTGCCACGCTCTGAAACAAAAAGATAGACCAAAAATAGGCCACGCTGCAGATTTTGTAATTGCTAATTTGGTTGCGTTTTCATGATGACCAGATTGTAGAAGGTGTATTGAAGTGGGATGGCGAAAGATGGCGAAAGTGGGATCCTTATTCCTTCATTTATTCCAATGCAATTCTTGTTCGAAACAATTCTTGGCATCAAAATAATGAAGCTATTTTGAGCTTCTCCTAGCGCGATTATGGAACCTGATTTTTATCACTTTCTTCGTACATCGAAACATATTTTTGTTGGCGTCACTAAAAACTGATAGGTAGAAAATAGGTCAGGTTGCAGATGATGGCAAACGTACATCTCAGTGCAGTTCTTTCTTTTCCAACATTGAAGTTTACTCAATGCAGATACATACATACAGTTTCTCTAAGCACTCTGTTGCATTGTACTTCGTACTCTCTTCTGAGGCTTCCTTCGTTCAAACTTCAGCTGCCCTGAGTTTACGCTGATGTTCTTACCGGCTGGATTATCATCGAAGCAACTGGAAAGATATTCTTCAGTGGTAAGAAAGCGGGAAAAGCATATGAGGATTTCTTCTCAGCAAATAATTTTCTCCAATTTTGGTTCTTCTTTCACAGAACAGCAGTTCACTAGAGGAAAAATTTCCGAGCTATATGACAGCGTCGGTATCCGTCATACAGAGCTCCGTATATATTGGGATACAATAACGACGGTGGGCAAATAAACATTGCTTTTCAGCATATTACCGAAATAAAGCTTGGCGCTGCTCAGCCCGATCATTAATAGGAAATTTTTGATCAATAAAAACGGACATCACAAATTTTTCGCTGTCATATTTGACAGCACGGGCACTCTAGTTAGAGATATAATTCCCCTCAGGGGGCATAGGATGGGCCATAGGCCATAGGGTTAGGTTAGTTTAGATTCGTTTATCCTATGCTATGGGGCCAAGCAACCCCAGGGGGCCCCTGTAGGTTACATTAGCTATTAGCTAGGCCTTCGGAACATATCTCTTTCGTGACCACTTTGCTTTCTTCCCGATTTCATGCTCCTACTTCCTCATGCTTTATTCTGTTCTTCCCATTCTTTCCCGACTTGCTGTTCCCATGCGTGTTGATCCTGTGTGGGAACACTTTCGTGCATGAGTTCCTCGTTTCTCTTCACATACTATATTTCCATTGCAATTTCCTCTGTGATATCGTTCTGCTCGAAAACGGAGGCTTAAACTTCCCAACTATAACTAACTATAACTAGAAATATAATTCGGTTGTATCCATGATACGGAAGCTGAAGCTGAGTTCGACGGCATGAACGTCTACGGTAAAGTTAAAGGTGATACGGGAAATACAATTAGACTACGTCGTCTATATATTTCACTTGCGAACATGCAGTGTTGAATACACCTTTCAAAGCAAAGGTGGTGCTGGTAACCCACACGTCACATTAAACCCAATGCAGACGAGAGGCATAAATTTTGTCGAGAGTGGCATCTCGCCAACACATGCTCCACCAGACTGGGCGAAGAAGTTGCCTGAAGAGCGAGTTTTGCAGGATGCGTCTAGGCGAATCTTTTTCTTAGCTTTGGGGCAATTCAAAGCAACTTACAGTCCAGTTTTCCCTATATCTTTTTTTCTACTATGGTATGTAACGCCTCCGTTTTTCTTTAAGCCTATTGTTAAATGGTGGTGACTGTAACTGCAATATCAAAAGCATAAAATTTATTCGTTTCCAGGTTACAACGATGATAGCCGTGGAAAACTTACGTCTCAAAATTTTGTTTGCATTCAGTTGCTGAGTAATATGCACGTTGAATAAAAAACCGGCGTGTAAACAAGCAATAAAATTTATTAAACTAATGTTTAACAATTTCTTTACATGTCACTTCTAAAAACTGTACGAATGCGTTTCCACCAAGCCATTTAATTCAATTCAATTCTTGGTCATTCATGAATTACCATGATGCGTTACATTAATTCCTATGTAAGCGTTCCCACCAAGCCATTCAATTCAATTCCTGGTCATTCACATTCAATGATGCGTTTGGTTCCATTTCTTCTCATTTGAATGACAATCATCCAACTGCAATATTACAAATATAACAATAATTTCGCTTGTAGCTCTATGTATATTTTCTAATATTTATATTTTGTGATGTTTAGATGACTATTAATCAATATGCAACTACCTATGTGAACTTTTCAAGGTGTATTATCGTGTTTTGTTCTCTCTTTTTTTACGGTACCTAATTGGAATATTAACACCATTTATTTTTTCCAATCATGTACCAATATTGGAACAATAAACATCGGAAATAAAGCTTACCTCATTTTCAGTTACATTAAACGCTCGACAAATGAAGGAAGAGAGATATTTTAAATTATTGTCTTACCTTAGATAAATGGCCAGTCTTTCTTGAAGAGCACGGCGGTAATAAGTATTCTGTTTCTCTATGGAGGACCTAAGCAACTCAACGAACTTCTTCAATTGCTCATTATCAATCCTGAAGAAGTCATGAAATTTCTCCGGATTATTGAGCAAATCTGGGAACAAATGGGAAAATGCCCCAANCTCTACTGCAATTAAAGGGATGCACCCACATCTTCTTTTGTTTCCTCCGCCTTTTACGCCGCTTCAACCATATATCAACTCTGCTATTTCTGCTACATCAGTCACGTCCATCTCGCTTATATTTGCTTATATTTAATACCGGATGCCTCATGAATGAGAAGTACGCTGATTGTGTTGGTTGGAACGGTGTTCATTCAAAATGAATGGAATGACGTGAATTGAATTGAATGGCTTGGTGGAAACGCACCCTACCATAACACATTGCCGCTGCAAAAACGTTTTCCCCGCTACGTGTGCATTAAAATGTCAGGTCAAACTTGGCGATCCGATAATTTTGTCTATTCGAAATCAGCGAAGATGTCGCTCGTCTGCGCACGGCTGTACGCGTGGTCTATGCATGACCAGCCAAATCACACCTGACTTTTGCGAATGGAATGAAGATGGTGATGATGATCAAAATGATGATTAAATCGGTCACGGGCAGTTCAGTATAACATAAAACTTGTTATTGATGCATTTGTTCATTACCGTGGAATTTCCAGGGGTACAACCTGAAAAGTCCAGACCGTGAAATTTTCACGGATGCAGCCAGTCTATGTATAATATTAATAGCGTTGTTCCTACCTTCGTGTGTTATGCTCTTCATCAGTAACAGATAGCAGGAAATTAGAGATTTGACTTCAAATGTGAATCATTTCACCCGTATCGTATCTACCTATCGCTTTTTATTATTATCGTTTTTTTTTTTCACAACATTCTATGTGCTTTGCTGGTAGTGGATGACATTTCTAATCGGCCAAAGGTTGAACAGAACGGGTACAGTTGTTCATCTCCGCTCTGCAGTCTTTTCCAAAGCGAATGCGCTGCTGGGAAAGCACCCGCCACTACGGTGCGATATATACCTGAGCAAATACAATATCTTTAGAACAGAGGCTTGCATTGGAAGAGTAGCCTGTTGGGAGTGAAGAAATAGACTAAATCTTGTTTCTTTTATTAAACAGCTATCGCATTAAACAAAGCATAAAATGATGAGCTACTGATCAGTATCCACGTGCTCCGAAATAGTGAGAAAAACTTGGATACGACGAAGTGTCTTCAGATAAAGGGTTGAGGATCAGCCGTCGCCATCTTTTGCAACCTGGTCATCGATTTACAAAATCTGCAACCTGGATTATTTTTCGTCTAATTCCTGCAAAACGAACACGAAATAAATAAAAACACGATGCGTTTTTATCATTTTACATAATTGTGTGGGGTAAAGCACCTGAAAACTCATTGCGCCCTGTTAAAGTTGCTGTCAATAATGTCCTTAGGGTGATTTTAAATGTAAAAAGAAACGAATACAATGTGCCGCTAATGTCT
>LQNS02277216.1:2417305-2431865 GCA_001587735.2 Parhyale hawaiensis | reverse complement strand
TATCAGTCGGTCTCGGACACTTGTACCGCAGCATCCCCAACTGGAGATTGATGACACTTTACTTCAGGAGTCTAGCTCTTTGGAGATTCTTGGTGTTGTCTTTGATGAGAAGCTTACTTTTGAGTCGCATATTAGGAGGTTGGTGTCACGTGCTTCCACTAAGATTGGGCTTCTGCATAATGTGAATTCTGTTTTTGGGGATTGTCAGGTTGCCCGCAGATGTTTTTATGCATTTTTGCTGCCTGTGTTGGAGTATTGCTCACCGGTCTGGGTTTCAGCTGCTGACACTCACTTGCGTCTGTTGGATCGACTTGTTAGTTCAGCCAGCAGGCTGTGCGCTGATAATAACCTAGTGAACCTGTCCCACAGGAGAAGAGTAGCAGAGCTATGCATGTTTCATAAGGTGTACAATAATGAGAGGCATTGGTTGTATCCTTCTCTCCCTGCCCTCAAAGTTTTTGGGAGAGCGACTCGTGCTGCGTGTGGAGCGCACTCTTTCACTTTGGAGGCTGTCAGATGTTGAACTAATCAGTTCTGTCGGTGCTTCATGCTGTGGTCGGCTAAGGTTTGGAATTTGTTGCTGGCATCGGCCTTTGGTCGTATTGGCTTGCAGGCGTTTAAGTCCGCTGTAAATGGTTTTTTGCTGTATTTCCTTTAGCAGCGTTATGAGCTTCCCGGTGTTGCAAGATGCTTCATTTGGGTTGTATTACCTGTCCGTGGGAGCTTATGCGTGAAGTTTTAATAATAATAATAATATCTTGTAGAAATCATGCAATTGCTTTGTGATAGGAAGAAAGACGCATCAGCCATTGCATTGCTTGCGTGGTCCAGTAGTGTTATGTTTTGTCATGTAAGATGTGTCGTAATTTTAGTTTTAAAAATTTAGTTGAACGAGTTCTGCATTTAACCCATCTTAGAGAAGAACATCATTGGAGCATGCCAATTATGAATCCAAAGGTTTAAAATCTAAGAATGCTTTACCTTTTAGCTACAGTTAGAAGTGTAAGTCAGGTTCTGCTAATGAAATCACAGCATAGGCTACCATTTTACAGACAAATGGTGCACAATTATGAGTGCATGTTATTAGAACAACGTGCTGTAGCTATATGTAAAGTTCACGTCAATCTGCTTTGTGATATTATCCTCCACTTACTAGTTTTTGTCGTCATAATAAATATCTAACATGCAGTGCTCAGCATTTCCCTACGGCCGACAGTGTGGCGCTCGCAGAAGCACCAACCCAATTTTATGGCTTATCACGCCCGATGAGATTTTATGTTGGCACATGTTTTTGCTGGTGGGCTAATGCAACTCTGCTGTTATATCAACAAAGCATGGATATGGATATTTAAGCCTATTCGTACTCAAATAGTAAATGCACATATGGTGCAGGAGGAAAAAGATTTATTAGGAGTTGAGACACGAAGCGTTATTAGATTAGTATAGAACACAGTGTAGAAAGTTATCCGATATGTGAAAATAAATGTAAAAAATTACAAAATACGCATGGGTATCTCGTTCAATACTGACATTCAGAATACTGTAATTGTACATTGTTATTAGTTAATACATTTTCATTCAGCTTAGTGGTCATTATTTATAAAACTTGTTCGTTGGTCAACACCCTATTTATTATATTTTTTTTATGCATTAATCGTGAAGCGATGATGCGAGCACAGCTTGACTGGCAATCTAAAAAAAAAAGAAATAGAATAGAAACAAAGTGATTAATCTCCCTAGTCACTATTTAAATGTTTCTCTAGAATTATCCAACTGAGTAAATTTGTTCCTATTTTAATGAAAAGCACTTGTGAAAATGCTGTACACTGTGTCAAGCTTGCTGATGGTAGAAAAATTGCTTTTTCTGTCGCCCTTGACTTGTCACAGGCATATTTTTCACTAGGACCAGTTCATGTTACCTAGTTGCAGGTTGCATTGAAGCAACTATTGATCTGATATCTTTAGCAATGTAAAGTGTAAACATAGCTATGACAGAAATTTCTTTCCGTTATATATCAGCTGCAGCACAGTTATTCTCTAGTCTCTAACTTTCAAGTCATTACCTGCTCTGAAATATTGTGACTGTTAATCAAATATCACTAGGCCTAATAGTGAAATGTCTGTTATTAGCATTCTTTATATATCTAGCTAGCTACAGAAACAGTAAACTTTTTTTCCCCTTATGGAAGGTTAGGGACTGATGGCTGATGGTACCTAAGATTGGCTGCGATGAGCTTCCAATGTGTTAGGTACATTATATATTAGTATTTTGAATTTTTATGCAACCACTTTCTTTACTATGATCTTTGAAGATTGCTCAACTGAGCTTCAAATAAGCACAGTGGAAATAAAAAAGTAAAAAAAAAAAAGATCCGGAGGCCTAAAGAGCATCAATTTACAAGAGCTTCATACAAGTCATGTAGGTGTGGTAGCTATATCTTGATAGCCAATGAATTATTAAGTGAAACTGATATCTCCTTTTCTTACGCAGACAAAAGGCTCTAGCAGCCACTGGAGATAGAAGTGTGCAGCTTGCTTCTGATTGGTTGGCTGCTCGCATCAATGATCCCCTTTTGGATGAAACACAAGCTAGGGAATATGTGTTGTACCTGAAGCCAACAGGACCTCTGCTTAGTCAGGTAGGTATGATGATCACTGCACTGCATTTAATATGACGTGCTGTATTTTAAAAAAGTAAAATGTGCTCCTCTTATCAACAGTAGATTTAATTCGTTCTCCATGTCTTGGATAAAATTCTCACACATGGAATATGTTTTCAGTAGTCAGATTTTATTCTGTAATCTTTAATAGAGGAGAGGCTGAAGCATAATAATCAGGCATGTATGCTATAAACCGAATTTTGACCATGGATTATTTCTATGATGCTTTTATATGTAACTTGTGCAATTTGTGTTGTTCAAGTTAGATGGCCTATCAGGGAAGGGGCAAGGAAGGATATCTGCATCATTGTGATGTTCCCGCCTCAGTTTAGCCCTCGAAATGCTGTACACAGTGACAGACAGGCCTCCATGTAGCACATCATCCTATGTCAAAAACCCATGGGACCAGTTGTGTCTGAAATTTTGGGCTGGAGGTGGCTCTGCACTCTATAGCTAGCTATCTAGTGGTGTGCAGCATAGAGGTGCATCTTATAGCCAAACATTAACACTTATAAAAATGTGTTTGGTAATGAAAACAATATGAAAGCAAATAGTTACTGTACTGCTATTTGCCCAGTGCGCTGAGTCAGCAAAGTTGCTTGGTGTGCACAGCTACCATGGGGCCACTTATCCTGTCCAGAAGGAGGAGGGTGGGGGCGTGGGTCATTGAACCTTCTGTTATTGTGCCATAGTGCTTAACGCCCATGGTTTGCTGCAGCTGCACTTAGGCGTACTTCTCTGGGGCCAGCTGGCCTATATCTATAGCATGAACCAGTGGAGGGAGCAGTCAAAGTTTACTTTACCTTTAATTGCATGATGTCTACTTTGGAGTGAAGCACATCTTATTCCAGACGCACCAATTCAGAGTGTCAGACTACAAGCACAACAGGAAACAAGTTTAGCACAAGGAAAAACCCCTCAGGAGGCATAGGATGGGTCCTAGGCCATAGGGTTAAATTAGCTTCGTTCATCCATCCTATGTTATGAAGAGCCGCCATCTTGTGGGCCATGTAGGTTACCTTAGCAATAGCAAGGCTTTTGGGATATCTTTCATTTGTGCCCTCGTTGCTTCCTTGCACTTTCATACTCGTACTGACTACTGATAGTGCTAGCTATATTCTGTTCATCATCTTCTTTCCTGACTTACTGTTCCCATGCACATTGATCCTGTTTGGGAACATTTCATGCATGAGTTCCATGTCTCTATTAACATACTATGTGCTCTTCTTTCTTTCTTTGCGAGAGTGCCTTTGTAGTGAAACAGACATACATATAGACCAGCTATATAACTAACATAGGGAGAAATCGCCCCTGTGAATAACTGACAATAGAAAGAACGGTTATGAAGTCAGGAAACTACTAGTGTCAGTTGATAATTCGTCATGAAACTGCTAAGGAGCAGTCAGCCGTATCTCTTTCACTAAATAGAGTTAGACGTACACACAAGACAGAACGACCGAGAGACTTCCCATTCTCACTTCCATCAGTGGTTAGATAAATATAAAGGATAGCTACCACATCTTAACTGAAAGTCTCTTGAAGCTGAGGATTTTAAAGAAAGAGGTTTATCCGTCTTGTTACCATAATCATCATGGTCATCAGATTGCAGGGCCTGAGTAGCTGCTGGTGGGGCAGCGATAGGATTCTTTTTTATTTTTAAGTACCTAATAAAAGAGACACACAAGATGAGGTTGGTACCGTACTGTATAGTGTAGTGATGGGTAGGATATCATTTTTTGGACATAAGGGATACGGGTGCAATTGCGGATATTACCATCTTGGCACCCGCGGGTGCAAATGCATGTTCCGTGGATGTGGATACGAATACTCGCTCCATCACAAACACACACACCTCCTCTCACGACGGCAGTTTATACAACACTTAAGGGAAAAAAGAACTTAGATGGTGCTTTGTTGACAGGGATAGCACTTGCAGACATTTCAATCTTGACGAAAATTTGCAGTTTTCAGCACTATGGATGAACTTGGGTACAGTGATAAACCTGCGCATCCGTGCATCCTTTGCTGCGAATTTTACCCTTCTGACATCCGCGGATACGGATGTTACCCTCTTAGCTTCGCGGATGCAGAGGTGGATGTCAAAAAGGTGCGAATGGTCCGCTGTTGCGGATGCGAATGCAAATATTCGCCCGATCACTAGTATAGTGTGAATCTACCTTAATGAATCCTTTCTTTTCAGATTTATGAATTTTGGGAGCAAATATTGGAAAAAGTCGGCCGGAATTCAGCGCAGAATTTGATGCCGCACATCACACTTTGCTCGCATTTTAAGGTGGGTGCTTCTTTCTGTGGGGGAACATTGGGAAAAAACGCCATTGAGTATTTCTACTAACCTTGTGATGCCCAGCGCCTAACTGAGAGGACTCATGTCTCAACCAATCTCAAGCTTAGGTCTCTCTTAGTTGTTCGATAGGATGGACTCGCACATTCCCGTGGCGGTTCATGCACCGCAATTAGCAAATATCTTAAAGGGTTAACCGATCTCATTCACGCTGTGCTACCTCGCTGTCAGGGTTTATTCTTTAAGCCACATACAATAGGAGGAAGCAGCCTTGTAACAAAACAACACAGCTTGGTCCAAGAGAAGGTAAATGACAAAATTATTAATGGCGATATTTGCAGGTGGCAGACGAGCACAGTGCAGAGCTGAGCGACATGTTGCTGTCTGCAGCAACAAGTGTGTTGTCTGCCACCTCACTGCCCTTACCTCTTCCTCTCGAGAAGTACATCTCGCAGAACTACATGGGGCTCTTCGTGACATCACCTGCAGCTCCAGTTCTTCATAACATCAAGAGGCATTTTATTCAGGTTGGTAATCTGGATCTAACTTTCAGTTTCGAACTCATCTGAAAGTAATTTATTGATAGAAGTAACATCACGATTCATTAATCAAAATGCTCGGTAATGCACGTAGGGCTCGTGAACCCTTCAACTCCATTGAAAATGAATGGGACGGAATTTGCTCATGTCACCCAACAACGTGACTTGGGAATCACTATTACAAACAAACTACAACGCAGTCAACAAGTTGACAATAGTGTGAAAATGGCAAGCAGAGTACTGGGATCCATCTCCAGAATTTTGAATACAAGTCCAAGGACGTAATCATTCCCTTCCCATGTACAAGGCATTTGTGAGGCCGCACTTAGAATTTACTGTTCAATTCTGGTCGCCACATCTGTGTAAAGATATCGATACCATGGAAAGAGTCCAACGCAGAGCAGCGAAATTGATACCTCAGCTAAGAAACAAGCCGTAGGAATGTCGCCTAAAAGAACTGGGTCTGATCTCTCTTGAGCAAAGACGACTCAGGGGGCAACTAATAGAAACTTTCAAGTACTTGAATGACTTCAACAACGTACTTACAACGGGACTCTTTGAAAGAGACCCCAATGATCGCTTGCGAAACAACGGTCAAAAACTCAAGCATAAAGCTCGAAGAACGACCTTAAGTCAGCAGTTCTTTCCGTATTTCATAGTCAGCATTTGGAATAGACTCCCTTCCGACGTTATTAGTGCATAATCAGTCAACGCGTTTAAAAATCGTCTTGACATACATTGGGAGAAACATGCCCCACAGCTAAGAATTCCTCCTTCAGGAGTCGCACTCTTAGCGGCCAAAGCTTCCAAGGCTACCTTTAATCCATCTTCTTCTCTCTTCCGCTCCAACTACACAGTCTGACATCTTTAACTCTGCATAACAGCGGCTATTGATCGTACTTTCGTGCATTCATGATCGTCTCTTTAGCTGAGATTCTTTTCCATCCTCTTTTTTTTTTTCTTCTCTTCTTTACCTAGTCCTTTATATCCTACTAAGATAATGGCAATAACTCATAGAGGGCCGGGGCGTAAGTTTCGGTGTATCTTTGAGAATGGGCCTGTTGGTTCGTCTACTGCCGTCTATCTAATCTAATCAATATTCTTCTCACGGTTTTTGGTTGGTTGGTTGGTTAATTGCGTGTTAGTTATTCTTTTTAGGCTTCTCTTTAGGTAAATGGTGTATCCTTGATACTATAGTCTCTATGCTGCAAGAAACTGAGGATGGTTTTCAGCTACTCCGATGCTGAAAAGAGTTTGCAATTGTGTAGTGTAGGTGATTTGGCCAATAAAAGCTGAGGACGCAACAGCAGCCGTGAAGCATTAAGAAAGAAATGAAGATTTGTATTTAATTTTTATTAGGTGTTCCATGCATATATATATATTTTAACTATATTCGATGTTCCATGTATATATAAAAATTTTGATAGCTTAATGGTCTTCATTGTTTTATTTATTGTGTTGTCGCATTCATGTTTGAGTTTAGGATTGATGTAGTGTTGATATTTGCAGTTGTTCTGCTCTTCCTCCTTTTGGACTTGCTATGATGCTCTGTGCCCACTATTCTCGTATTTCTTGGCTTCTTTCATGTCCCTTTTCCTCTCTTGCAACGTTATTGCAGCAAATAGGGATAACTAAGCAGACGTCGACATTATTCAATTATATTCCTCGTGTATCTCTTTTATACTAGTTAGCTAGCTAATTAGCTACTTACTTCATTGATTTCTTCATATTTTTCTATGCATTTCAATTGTTTTATGTGTACTTTTCGTGTGTTTACATTGAAACACACTAATTAGTATGTCCAAAGATATTAGTAGCCGGCTACAGTCTCTGCGGTAAGATAACTGGAATGCGCTTCAGCCAGTTTTGGCGAGAGTCTGAGCCATCTGTATTGGCTGCCCACCCTGGTGGCTGGAGCTGGCTGAAAGTGGCTGGCAAGCACATTTTATAGGGTGACAAGAAACCTCTAGCAGTACAGAAGCTGTTGGTGTAGTAGATCCGCATAACTGCCTTCCTCACCTGGCTGAGGCTCTGCAAACGCGCGGGCAAGAGGAGGCAGATTGCTGAAGGAAGGATGGGAGAGAAGGATGCAGATGCTGAGAGCGTCCAATCGAGATGGGGGATGGAGGGGGGGGCTGGTAACTGATGTGTTTGATGGCTTATACGCATTAGGTGCGTAAGCCATCAAGCTTCTAACAGTCGATATTTCTGCAATGAGATTTCTCTTTGAGTTATATACAAAACTGGTATCTGTGCTATCATGGATGTCTGCTGCCGCAGTTTTCAGCCAAGAAAGAAGGTGGTTCTGTTTTCTCGCTTCAGTGGAATTCAACAATGACAATAATGCTCGTACCATGTATGTGTCTCCGAGAATAAAGTAGCTATGAACAACTATGAACTATCATCGCAGATTAATAGTCGCCATCGTTTCATTACGGTACACGGCCATCAGTATTTACTAGACCAACTTCTGATCAGTTGGCCAGCAGTGTGTGTCCGGGGGTGAGTGGCAACACTACTGAAGAGGACCTACACCTGACGCTCGCCTACGCCTACAAGTCTCACCAATACGCCAAGTTGGAGCAGCTGGTGCAGGCCGTGCAGGTCAGCACGCCTGCTTCCTGGCAGCTGTGTCTCTACTCCAGAGAACCGCGCTTCAATGGGCTCGAGCTCTACAGGTATTTCCTGCAGTTACTTAGCTAGGGAAGTTTGTGCTGGTTGATGGAGTGATATACATATTTGTATTTCGTAAGAGCGCACAAATCTCTTGGATACCTCGTAGTATATGCAGTTGTGCCTCATTTCTATTGTGTCCAGTAGTGTAAGGCGAGCAAATGCAGCGGTGCGTTTCTTAAGTTTCTTTTGGTTTTCAATTACGTGCCGTAATTAATAGGATTTTAATAGTAGCACAGGAGTTGCAGCCTTTTTAATCGTATGCTGTAATTTGGGAGCTTTTAAATAGCTCGTGCATGCCGGTTGGCGCGCAGTTCTTTATTTTATTTTCCTAGACATCACTCCACTGCTGGAAGTTTCCCTAGGGCGTCTGCGTGCCGCACCCTTTGTCTTGCTAATTATATAAATAGATCCTGGACCGAAGGGCCATCAGCTAGAGGGACCAGGACTACCGTACAGAGCACAGTCACGTGTTAGCCGTCCCCCGGTGTTACTCATCCCCCCCTTTTCCCGGTTGCCTGCCTATTCATTTCTCCGGTTGCCGGTCGCCCCTTTCTATCCTCGGTTGCCTGCCAATTCATTTCTCCGGTTGCCGGTCGCTCCTTTCTATCCTCGGTTCAAGTTGTTATTTCGCGGTGTCAGTTCTACTGGAAGTTGTATCTACGGTCCGCAACTCCAAGATCGTGTGTTTCGTGATCTATCTATTCTCTATCTCCTGCTATATCCTACCTTCTACCAGCTTTTAATTATAATTCGTATTTTTACTTGTCATAGTCGCTGATGTTTAGATAATAGAAAAATAACGTAGAAGTGGTCCTATACTCTAGCTACATTCAGTATCAGTTAGAATTCAGAGTTTAGTGTTTACGCAATGACGCGAGCTTAATATCACTTGCAAGTGTTTGCATCGATTATCTTCCGTTACAGAGTTTAAGGGTTAATTCAGTGTGGCGAGCGCATTGTTAATTACGTTAGCTGTCAAATTAATCATTAACGCGCGAATTTGCTATTGCGAAATCGAATTCCCGTGTGGCTATTCGGCTAGTATCTTGTTGACAATGAAGCACCCCTGACATATGGGTGCAGCGACTTGCACTCTTCATATTACAGTAGTTTATTAAGTATACTAGTGAACCCCTGCATGATAAAATTCATGCAGTAATCAATATTTTTTATTAATATAGGCCGTTGCGGAATCTTCTCAGAATTGCTTAATTTTCTTAATTGATTCATAGTCGTGCTTGCAACCTTAGCTCCTCTTTTCTATGACTTGCCGTTTCCACATTTTCCCGCTCACGCTTATCAGCAGCTTTCATTCACTTCTGTAACCTTTCTGCTTCAAGTTTTTCTTGACTGTACCGCACAGACGATTCATCTCACTCCATTTGTAGCACGTCTTCGCTCTTGAGACTGTAGTAGTCTCGTACTTCTTATACGTTCCCTATCTTCCTTCTTCTTCAATATGGTGAGAGGCTGAAGTAAATCTTGAGTAAAACACTGCAATATCCCCGAATGTAACTCCAGCCAGCTTCTATACATGTAAGCGCTCTGTAGCCAAGATACGGTCTTATGAACTTAAATAGCTGCTTCACTGAAATGCTAAAAAATTTAGGCTATGAAAATTCGCACCGTCAGAGAACGACAGTGTGAGGGATGATATGCGTGGTATGGAGCTGGAGGAACACATGGTAATGGACAGAATATGAAATAGCTAGATCTGCTTCAGGTTTAAACCAAATAAAAAACCATGGTTTATACCAACAAAAAAAACATGTTTTTTGGGGTTTTTATTCAACTTTTTTGTTTTTTATAAACATTGCAAAATAAACAGTTTTACTTCTAGAAAGTAACAAATTTTGGTCACACAACTGAAAGGATAAGTTAATGTGTTTCTTATCAAGAATCCGCTTGAGTGTTAGGACAGTTAAGGTCAACTATTGATTATGTTTATTAAAAACCTATAACATATTGAATTTTTATTATTTCATTTCAGAGATGCATGTCTAATTATATTATGGTAAGCTAGAAGTTACTAAAAATTAGAAGTAGTTGTTATATAGTTGATATTAGATAGCTAGTGAGCTCATGAGCAGGATGTAGGCATATAGCTATTTCACCTTCTTCAGCTCATTACTCTGCTCTTAATTAGCTCGTAGCTTGCTATTTATGTCAAGTTGTATTTGTAATTTGAAGTGTTTTCAAACATTTCAAAGGATTTTAGTATATTGCAATTTTAAATCATAGCATTTCTGCAGTTTGCATGTTAAATGTAGCCATAGCAAATACAGGTACTCTGCTAACTACTTTTTCGTAACCCACCTATCTAAAAATCGTTCTTCTACGATAGGAAGTTGAAATGAAGTGATTAAGATTGTTGATGATTAGCTAGCTACATATGTCTACACAACAGAAAACCATTTAAATGTTGAATAGAATTCGTAGAACTCGGGAAAAAACAACATGATATTAAAACAAAATAAATAAATAAAAACCAAAGGTTTTTGCCAACCCTGTACGTAACAACACGAGTTGTTAGGCATATTACGAAACGTAAATGACCAAATTTTTGTGATGATCTGTTTCTTCGTTTGTGTGTTTGTCGCTGTGTTTGATGTAATGCATGTTAGCACAATAACTCGAAAAGTTATGGATGGATCTTCATGAAATTTACAGGACTTGTTAGTTGCTAGTAATGGTGGTTAAATTTTGGTGATGAGTGGTTGGTCCGTTTGTGTGTTTGACGTATGTTTGTCATAATGTTTGTTAGCAGCATAACCCAGAAAGATGTGAATGGATCTTCACGAAAATTACAAAAATTGTTACTATTGAAAGACATAAATGATTATATTTTGGTGTTGATAGACCAAATAAAAATCATGATTTCCGAACCAATTTGAATTTTTCGTTACCGTTGCCTTGCTTTGCGGAGGTATGCGCTCTCAGAGTGCTCTCTAGTTTCATATGATTCGAAGAGGCACCTATGGGATGAAGCCCATGGGATGCTGCCAGTGCTGGAGGACATATGTATGCAGTACCATAGACGGTGACATGCTTACCAATTATATGTCTGCACTAACCTTGGATCCTTGTCTGGCCGTGTTGATCTGCAAGCGTTCAAGTCATCTGTGAACTACTTTTTGAGGATTTCTTAACACTGGTAGCGCGTCCTAGGGCTTCTTAATGCTCCTTCAGCTCTTTTTTACTAACTGTAGATCGACGTCCTGACGTTTAGTACTGATAGTAATTATAATAATAATATGATAACTACTGTAAGTATGGTTACGCTCTATCGGAATTAAGTACTGTAGAATGGGGTAATTGAGATCATGTGGGGCAATTGAGATATAGTGGGTGTAATTGAGATCAATGATTATTGTGGCCTTGTTAGAGTACTTACACAATCTATAGGCTTGTGGTAGGTATCTGCCAGGATTTGACATTTTAAAAATATGTTCTGACTTGTGTACTCTAACAAGGCCACAATAATCATTGATCTCAATTACACCCACTATATCTCAATTGCCCCACATGATCTCAATTACCCCAGTCTATGGTACACATTGTGCTCTGTCCAGTTTTGTGTTGCATCGCTTTAGTCTCAACACTTAGCCTTTGTTGATCATATAACTTGTAGGCATGATATTGCGCTACAGGGCCCTTGCTTAGCGACCTTACAACTGTTACGGTATATATCAGTGATTATTGAAAAGCACTGTGGAGATTCTGTTCGGGTTTCTTGTTGGTCTCGGCAGTTCTTATATCCGGGATGATGCCCGTTCATTGTTGTGGAATCCAGTATTTCAATACAGGCCTATTGAACTCTTTACTTCCCCTTACTATTTTTGTATTATTAGTCTCCTACTTTAAGCCTTCCTATCAGTGCTAAGAACTAAACCATCAAACCTTAGCTAATGAACTTCGTTAATAAAGGAATAACGGTGCTCAGCACTGCTGGTTTAACCTGCTCTCCCTAGAGAAGAAAAGAAGAATTGATTTGTAGTAGGTCATTAAAAACGTGGAACCCAAGCATGAGGGTCTGCCCGCATTGGATCACAGGGCATGAGTACAACAGATCGGGAACGAAGAGGACAAAGAGAACAACGCAGCATTGGTAGGATTACCGAACTGAAAGTAAGCAATGTGGGCACAGAAGAAAGATGTCCCCAACGCCTATCCAAAGTTAAATGCCGGTTCACACCTTACTTTTTGGAGTTTGTTTTTCCAGCAGATTGTCCGGATATTTAATTGAGTTCTTACAAACACAGCTCTGCGTCTACCAAGAGATTGACTAACCTGCTAGGCGTCATTTGGCTTATGCCAGCATTACGCACTAGTTTTTTTCATGTCTTTTCCCAAATTTCGAGTGAATTAAAATACTGAAATCTCTGCGTGGTTGTGTTGTTCAAACGACACAAAGACGCCTATGGGCGAATAACTAAGAACACTTTGAAAAGACTGAGGTGTGAACCGGCCTTGAGGTAACCTACATATGGTATCCTCTGGATGACGTGATTTCTCATAGCATAGGATAGGCAAACATACATATCCAAACCTCTACCGTCCACATTTAGCATCAGTGTCTCTAGCAGGAACACTATTTGGAACGTGACTGAACGGTCCTTATGTAGGCTAAAGGACTCATTTGGTCTTTTCTGTTGTGTGCAGATGTGTGAGGGGACACCGGCCGTCCCACAGTGATGAGCTGGAGCTCATGACGGGGGACTACGTCTTTCTGGACGGAGAGGAAGCGTCGAGTGATGGCTGGGTGCATGGAACGTCCTGGCTCACTGGGTGCCATGGGCTGGTGGCTCTTGTATGTCTCGTCAGAGTGCCAGACTCTGATACGTGGACACTACACAGGTGTGCTAGATTGCTTTCTTCCGACTTTATACTTGGATACTGCACAGGTGTGGTACATATATTGCTTTGTTCTGACTTTAACGTATATTACTTTCTTCTTAAATTATACTTGGACTCTAGTCACACGACACAGGTGTGGTATATTGCTTTGTTCTCAATTTATACTTGGATCGTGCACGGGTGTGGTGTATATATATATATATTGCTTTGTTCTTTATTTATACTTGGACAACGGCGGTTTGCTACTGTCTTCTTCTCATACTTGGACGCTACACACATGTGGCTTGCTTTCATACTTTATAGAGGTCGGACGAGGTCCCGTGGGTGTTATGGTGCTTTCATGGCATAATAGTAAAGACATGGGGTATTTGGTTCCTGGACACGAAGACATTCGTGTTCCATTTGTGACGTAGAGTTTATTTTTGCATTTTTTGTGAGATGTACTAAGCACCTTGTTCATTTCTCAGTTTAAAATTAAAAAAAATTTACCGTTTATGTGATGGTTTCTGCTTAGGTGTCTCACCATCAGCTCGGACGGCGGCAGTGTAGACATCAGCGACGCCCCAGATGACGCCAGCCAGCAGGACACCGCAGAAGAGCTTGCTCCCTCCCCTCCACCCCGTTCGTCGAGCTGCCGTGGCCCTGGCATCGAATATGACTCTCGTCCTAGTGGCCTCAACTTGTCATTGCTCAATTTGATTGGAAATAGTGAAGGTTCTCGCCGCAGCATGGCTACTCAGTCCGACAGCTGCTCCAATGAGCGTACGCAGCCCCAGCCTCCATATTGTCCTCACTCTAACGGGGCCACTGAGGCACCTACTGATAGTCCAGATGGCGGGGCGCAGCGAGGGCCCCACTATCCAGCTCAGCAGTTTGGTAGTTCATGTGGTCGTGTTGGCCCCGCACCTCCTTTCAATTTCCCAATACCTGGTCCCCGTAAACTGTTTGTTATGAGGCACGGCGAGCGGGCCGACTTCACTTTCGGTGAGTGGTGCAAGCTGTGCTTCGATAAGGAGGGTCGTTACTCTAGAGCGGATCTGAACCTTCAGGCCAGCGTTCCTACCAGAGCTGACATGCCCCTGACGTTCATCAAGGACTGTCCGCTGACTAGAATTGGAGAATTCCAAGCCCAGCTGATAGGAGAAGGCTTCGTCGCCACGCACACGCCCGTCCATCACGTGTACTGCAGCCCCTCGCTCCGGTGCGTCATGACAGCCTCGCGAGCTCTCACCGCCATGAACCTGGCCGACAGGCTGCCTTTGAAGATCGAGCCTGGGCTCTTCGAGTGGCTGGCGTGGTACCCGGAGGGGCCTCCGCGCTTCATGACCAACGAAGAGCTCACCGCTGCGGGCTTTAACATCGACCACAGCTACCGGCCTGTGGTTACCGCCCTTATGCTCACAGAAGAGACGTGTGAACAGTACTACACTCGAAGCTACCACGTCACGAGTTCCATTCTCGCTGCTACTAAATCCCAAGGTAACTCTTCTGTTACGACAGACCTGAGGTCCCCTAGCTGACTGGCA
>LQNS02277216.1:2368985-2387331 GCA_001587735.2 Parhyale hawaiensis | reverse complement strand
TGCCACCTGAGCACAACGTTGTGGTTCCGGCTGTAAGCCGAGTAAATCAATCTTAGATCGCTATTGATTGTCTAAGTTTCAGAAATAGCGGGACAATACCAATATAATAATAATAATAATGTGGTCATGACAGTGGCTGACAGTGAAACGCTTTATGTGCTGTTGCGGTTTTATAATAGCTTCACCTTACGCTCTGAACATGCAGAACGCACAGAACAGGTAGATTGGTTCTGCCAACTGTGTGCCAAGGCCCTAGTGGCATCTAATAAGAAGGTGTAAGTTTGGTTCTCGACGCTTTTACTGAATCAAAACGCTTTGTTAAAGTGACTGCCGGTACAAGTTGTTGCCTTTTCTCTCTGCTTTGAGGATTTTGCGTAGTAAATACTATCGTGATTTCAATAGCCATATAATTACCATTTCTATTTATGTGGATTTCCTGAATTTTAATCCACCCTTATTGCTTCTATTAGCATCACTTGTAATGAGCATTTGCGATCGCATCTCGGATATTTGAGGCTTAAAATAAGTGTGGCTTTTTTTTCAGAGTCATGTTTGAACGTCAAAATCGTCTAGCAGTTTCCAGCTTTTTGTTACATTTTCTACGTAGACCTGGAACCTTGAAGAAAGAGTCTGATTATTCCTAGCTTGTTATGAAACTCATTGCAAGGTCGTGACACTGAACTTAAATGCCGAGTTATTTTTATTTTTCCGTTGCTAATCGCGTTTGCTTGCTAAGGCTTCTATTTTCATACAGTATAATGGTGCTCTGTTTGCTAGGCCTTCGGGACGTCTTTTCTCTGTGCCACTTCAGTTCCTTCCATTTTCATACTCTAACTGATATGCTTTATTTTGCTTTTCCTCTTCTTTCCCCCCTCACTATTCCTATGCGCGTTGATCCTGTGTGGGGATACCATCATGCATGATTTCCACATTTGTATCGACAGTCTATTTGTCCCTTACTCCTTCCTCTGTTAGAATGCCTTTTTGTTGTGAAGGAGGCTGAGGTTGTTCAGTATAATATTGATGCTCTTCTCTTGTTCCCATCTCACATTGCTACTCTCATATTCATTGATCCAGTGTGGATATTTTCTCACGCTATGGTTACACTTTTTCCTTCAACGCAATTAATGTCTATTGACTTTCCTCTCTCTAAGGTCGGGGCCCCATCGAAGCAACAAACGACGTGCGACGCACCAAATTTGTTCATAAAAAATGTAACGTGAGATTCAACAATTTACTGTCCCCACCGACGCAACCTAGATCGCGCGACTCACAGTGCATTGCTATCAGTCATAGGCAACATGTCCTCCGCAAAAATCGCATTGCATCGCTTGTTGTGTTAGTGGGGCCCCCGCCTTTTAAGAAGCCATTTGCACTCAACGAGAGACTTAATCCTTTACCACCTACATTACACATTTTTTGTATAAATAACCCTATTTGAAAGTGAACTTTGAGATACACCTGGCCTGTGAAGAAATCAATTACATCAATTTTATTTCTCCTTTAGGCACTTGATTCCCTGTATGTTGAGGGACAGTGCGCTTTCTTTCGTTTCATACTATTAATAAATTCCTGAATGTTGCTTGCTAGCATTTAATGCTGTACAATTGTACTTCTCGCTGTAAAAGTTCCTATTTTTTCTCAGGTATATTTTTGACAGTATGTGTTGATATTTACGTTATTGGTCTGTAGCAAAAATTTAATGACCTTAAGCACTTTCCTCAGTTTCCTGCCCGTAGCTGTACACTTCTCGACTAATAATGGCATGTAATGCTATGGTTTTCATATTTAAAATTACTCATTTTGAGCATGAAAATTACAAGTTGAGTTAGTCAAACGTTTTTACGTATAAAAACTTTATTCTTTTTCAAATTACAAGTCAGATTGGTTATTCGAAGACTCCTTCTCCTTGTAAAAATCATAGGCATCTATCCGATATCTATAGGGGCGACATCTGATGATACTAGATAATATATATATCCTAAAAATTTATAAATTATGAAAAGAAAACGATACAGTCACAAACTATCACCGGTTTGCTCTTAAGTTTGCGATGTCGCTGTTTCAACGACGGCTTGAGCATATCGTAACTTCGAGGTGCACTCGTACCCTATAAAAAATTTTCGGTGGAGCACGGGTGGCATATGGTCGCCCCGCACACAGTCTAGGAAAGAAGAGGCGCATCCAAGAGGCTACCGCGCTGCTCGGTCGCCAAGGGCGTTTTTAGGCCGGCAACATCGACCTCGTTCCGAAAAAGATTCACCCGAGCAGTGAGCGCTTCGCCGCGATTGCCTGACCGTGTTCCCCAGATATTGCGGGCCTTCGCGACAGTAGCAGAATATTGCTGTTTTGGGCATACGCTCACTGCGCGGGTGAATCTTTTTCCGAACGAGGTCGATGCTGCCAGCCTAAAAACGCCCTTGGCGACCAAGCAGCGCGGTAGCCTCTTGAATGCGCCTCTTCTTTTCTTGACTGTGTGCAGGGCTACCATATGCCACCCGTGCTCCACTGAAAATTTTTTATAGGGTATGTTTCTAAAGGCAGGGTCGGTCATGTGATACTCTAATGAGCGTATTCCTCTTCCTTCATCATCTGTGTGTTTTGTTGTGCCCTTGTAAACAAAGCACATCTGTGAGGCGGCCAAATGATTTACTGAAAAGTTTTGTCGCCAAGTTAATTAGCTAAGCAAGTGCCGCTAGTAAGGTTTTGTCATATCTGCGTAAACTTTGAGATAATTTTAAATTAGGACTAGAGAAGACGTGTACTTTCCTGTTGTGTGAGTGGAGACAGCCACGCTTTCGGACGCTGAGTGGGAGAGAACGCGTTCATTTGACAGTCGTGTAAACCCGCCTTTACTGCACTCGCATGTGCAGTTAGTGTCTTGGTCCCCTGCCACGCCCATGTCCAGTTGACATTGCAGTCCGCGACCTGCTGCTGTTTCTCCTGTTCCTATCGGCGCTCCTCAGCACTTTCGCCCCCTCCCTTCACGTTGAAGGCGGCACAGCAAGCAGGGAATGAAGGCTTTCATAAATAAATTTTTCCTTGTAATGCATCGCCAACTGATAGATTTCGAATATCTCGAGAGAGAATCGAGGCGGCAGGTTCAGTCCAAGAGAACCCAGCAGGAGCTGGGCGCGTTGTTCTCCACGGCGCTGGCGGCTTCGGGCCGGGGCTTCGACGGCACTGGCGGCTACGGGCCGGGGCTTCGACGGCGCTGGCGGCTACGGGCCGGGGCTTCGACGGCGCTGGCGGCAGTCATGTTTGCCCGCCGCTCTTGCTGGGTTCCCCGGACGCACTGTCGTCGTTCGCGATTATTTCTGTGTACGTGCATCACTGTGCGTGCGTTCTAGTACGTGTTCTGTGCTGCTGTGTCTCATTGCCAGAATTCACTGTATCGCCGGTTAGGTTAGGGTTAGGCCGAACTGTCAGTAAACAGGAAGGACTATCGGGTAGTTAGTAAAAAATTCATTCATAACATCGGGCAGGTTAGGTGAGGGCAGGCCTGGTTTGTCTAAATTCTACACGAGCGCAGTGACGTCACACAGCGACGTGCGGCAACTGTTGCATACTGCATTTTAGTGATTTTGGTGGTGGTGACACGACATTAACGTACACGCTAATCACTGCACGTATATGCACAGAATAGTCGCGAACGACAAGTGTGCTCCCCGGACCGCACCCGCCGCCTCCATTCTCACACGAAATTTTCAAAATCTGTCAGTTGCCGCCGCTTCAACCGCGAAAATTTATATATAAACGCTTTCATTCTCTTCCTGCTTGGTCGCCTTCAACGCGAAGGAAGCGGAAGTGCGTAAGGACACCTATAGCTACTGTAGAAAACAGTACTACGGCACTGATAGAAATGTCAAATGGACATTGGTGCGGTCGGGGCGAGGTTCGTTAATTTACACTTCAGAGTGTAATATCCCAATCGGAAAATTATAGGCAGCTGCCTACGAGTAAATAGTCAGCGGTATCGGATAACATCGGATAAACGCCTATAAATTTCCGATTGGGCTCATGTTAAGATAATGTTTTAGCGACATGCTGTCGCTGTGTTGGAAGTATCCCACCGTGTTCTGTGATTAGCGCTTTTTGTATCAAGATGTCTTGCGATGAAAACTTCAATAAATTGAAGAAAATTACCAATTTTGTTAACAAATTGATTAATTATTTATTTTGTTACGCGTCCATTGCATACAGCTCAGGTGTAAGAAGTACAGTATATACTTGTTATTATTTAAGTACGGTTATTATTATTGTTTGTGCTTGTTTGCATTATAATCTGTTGACTATTATTAATGTGCATGTTGGGATTTAGTATAGGTTGTGGTTAATAATTTAGTTTATTTACTACTGGATTATTAAATAGGTTATCTATGTGGAATTAATTTAGCATTCAGAAACACGATCAGTTGTTGCAAGTAGGATTGCGGAGTCCAGGTTCCGACACATGGGGATAACCGGTCTCCGACTGCGACTCCCTAAAAACTCGGTTTAAACTCTAACAAAACGCCGTTTATTATCTTCTGGTTCCGACTCCTGGAACAAGTAAATGTCCGACTTCAACTCGACTATCCTGGGTGCAAGTAAGTGTTCTTTTTGTTTGTTCGTTTGTTAAGAACATACCGTGATCATTTGTAATGGTTTCATCATCAATTATTGTAATACTTTGTAGTAGCGCGATTATACTGTGAATTTATTATAGTAAATTATTAGCTATAATTTGGATTGAATCAGAATCCTGCTTCGCAGGATTGATTTATTAACGCATGAAACTTCGTGAACGGTAGCGCATTCAACGCTCAGGATTGGTGTTCCGGAGCTCTTCAGGGTTATTTCTGACCCTGTCGGAATATCTGGGGTCCTTACGGTCCCAAGGGTCTCCCGAAATGACTTTCCGCGGGAATGTTGCATCTCACCGCAGTTCCTGCTGATAGGATTAGCTTTTAAGATAAGGCAGGTAGGGTTTCTTCTTCCCTGCTCTGCGCCATGGTTACCTACTCGCCCTGGAGCGCAAATAACCATAACTATTACTACATAGGTGGCAACATTCAGGTTCTTTGCTGGGCTTCGGAGTCGGATGAATCAAATCCGACTCCGATTTCTGGCTGTAGCAGTTTCCGCCTGGCCTCACAAGTATACTGTGTTCGACTGCTGCCGTGCTGAACTCCGACTCTGCAACTCTTGTGTTTAAGACGAGACACGTTAGCTCCTTTCTAACCCTAGTACTCGGAACTAACTACCGTATTTTCCGTGTCATAAGACGCACTTTTTTTTTTTCTTGACGAATGTCCCCGGAAGTCCCCCTGCGTCTGAAGACTTGAAGATCCAAATGCATTGTTTTCTATAAAATACATAGCTAATTATAGGGCACGTCATCCCACTTATAACGTCCTATGATACACGAAATACGGTACCTCTTTTCATCTGTTACAATCAAAATGATGGTAGTTGAAGCATTTCTGCCTTATTACAGACCACCGGTATGGTGTGTGTGCGCTTAATTTTCTCCACTGTAACATCGTTTAATTCGTAGTTGACGCCAAAATAGTTCACAACGTAATAAACCAGAGCAGTCGCAGCGTATGCCTCCGACAAGCAATGCAATTTATCGAAAATTTCAAATTGGTCCTAAAATCAGGATTTTCTTTTCATCGTCAAAATTCGTCTTTTGTGGCTTTTGACATTTCAAATAATTCCTGCAAATTTCATGAAATTTCATCCAAAAATTTCAGTCATATTCTGACAAACGTTGAAACAGTTATGGTGACGAACGAACCGACCGATCGTTACGAAAATTTTATAAGCTGCTGTTCGTAACGTCCTAATAATTCCAGCAAATATCGTCAGTCGGTGACATTTTGAGTTCTATTACCAAGAAAAAAATAACAAGCAAATAACCGGTTTGATGGATCTTACCAAAAGTGAACTATCTGTTCTTTGTAGCTTATATACCTAACATTCCCTGTAAATTGCATAAGATCCGTCCATAATTAGCTGAGTTATCTTGATGACTAACAGAATAACAAACACAAACACCCACAAAAACGTAACCTTTTTGGCTGACGTAATAAAATAGGATTGGTAATGAGAAACAAATCTAAACAGGATGAAATATAATGAATGTGGAAATAAGTCATAATACAACAAAATTTAAGTTGTACAAATCATAACATATTTCATAATTAATGCAAGAGCACATTTACAAGCGTATTCCGGTCATCGAGTATTGATTAACAAGTTATTCAATACAGTACCCGATCGAACGCCTTTAGCGGTAATGTGTATTTAATTACGGTTCCAATTTGTTAATCAAATGCACTTCACGTTTCATATTATTTTGTCCAGGTTGTGTTGAAATCAAAAGTAGGCTGTTGATACTATAACTATTGTAAACATATTTGCAAATAGAAAATGTTTTCGTTCTTGGACCGAAATGCTTAATTAACTACGTAGGTGTTGAGAAATTGCATTGCTATTATTTTTAAATTAAAGTTATCGTTTCACATTACACTTTTGTTTTCTTAAATGGAACCTGCGTTCTTTTTAGATTATTCAAGTCAATTGCTGTCATTTTAAATGAATTTATTTTATTAAGCGTCTATTATTTCTTTAAGCTTTTGCAATTTTAAATGTACATCGGTTATTCTTTTAAGCTTCTATAAATTTAGTTGGGGTTCCTGTTATTATAACTTGAACTTCTGTTATTTTTCATGAAACTTTTGCTATTCAATTCAAAAATGAAAAATATAGTTGTTGGGAGCAAATTATAGTGGTATTTCCTACCATTCATTGAGTACCTCTCTGCGTGGTACTTGAGTACCTCTCTGCATGGTACTTGAGTACCTCTCTGCGGGGTACTTCATAATGTTGTGAGATATTTATATATATATAGAAACATTCCCCACCTCAGGGAGCATATAACGGGCCATTAGGTTAGCATCCCATGTTATAGGGAGTCTCCCTGTCGGAGCAACCTATTGGTTACCTTAGGCTTTCTGTCTGACCCATTTGCTCCCTTTTTCCTATTCCTGCTAATGATCGTCTAATTATTGTTCTGTTCTTCCTTTTCGTTCTTGATTTGCTGTTCTCACGCGCGTTCGTCAAGTGTGGGGGGGGGACACCCTCGTGCATGGGGTCCACGTTTCTATCGAGTATCGATATATTCTGTCTTCCTTCCTTTTCCATTTTGAAACTTGTACGGTGTTGTCCAAGCTTAAATTACTCATTTTATCGACGTGCTACACTTAAGCAAACACTCTTTATACCTTTCTAACTTGGGGGGAAAAGAAAGCACCTTTTTTGAAATGCTGATAATACTTTAAAATACATACTCATTATCTTTGTTCTCAGTGACTTTCCTGACTCTTCAATGTATGCTTCCTTGTCGAGTATGGCGTAAAAACTCTGAAGATAGTAAAAAATAATAAATTATGTACGCTTTCAGATGGGGATTACTTAAGTTCTTGCTGCCCACTGAGCTTGTAGCTCCTAGTCTGAGCTGGTATTCTTCCTTGGAAGTTTGGTTTTGATGTTCCAGCGTTTTTCTTTGGAATTTAAATTTTTAGGCAAATATTTTCTTACCCTAATGATGGGTATTTGCGACTGAATATTCTGCCATCTTGTTATTGATGAATTGTTTAAGTAATTGTTTTTTTTTTTAAGTCGTCTTTCCTCGATATAAGCTTTGATCCTAATTTGAAAACCTTTTGCAGTTCATAGGGAGGGGGGGGGGCGGTTACCACCACGCTGGCATCGCTGTGCTACAGGCGCGATTTATAATAAATCCCGCGCTTAATACTTTTTTACTATAGAATTTCGTAAATCTTGCCAACTAAATATTTTAGAAGGTGTCATGAGTATTTGGCAACACCGTACTTATATTGTATGATGTCCCTTCTTCTTCCCTTCTTGGAACGCCTTGCTTGGGGCTAACGAGGCTCACGCTAACTTCTAATATAAAAATAGATACATTCCACACATGCATCCAGGCCGCGGCTGTGCGTGTAAACTTTTGCTCTGATGTTTTGTGTGATCATTTATAGGCTTGTGGTTATATCTTGTATATTACTCTATTGTTGATATACTGTTAGCTATATAAGCAATTATATTATAAAACAGATTCTCGCGGTTTCATTTTTACCTCCTTTTGGGTGGGGAATTTTTTGTTGTAATTTTTGATGCTCTCCCAAGATTTTCTATGCTGATCCTGAATACGAGGTTATTCCAGGTGTGGAGTGAGACGATTGCATTGTCGCGAAATTAATCAATAAATGAATATATATGTGTGAAAGTGGAGATTCGAATGGGTTCCTTGATAAATTATTGACTTAGTGTTTGATCAAATGAGACTCGTAGCGCACCAAACAGGTTATCCCTTCGGCTTGGCCGTTTCCATGCGGAGTTCTCTGTTGCCTATTAATGGTTACCCGTCGCGTCCTTGGCTCCTGATTGGTTGGTAGCGGAAGGTGTGACTGACCGTGGCTACTGATTGGTTGCCGACGCCTTGAGGACCAGCGGCATTTTTTTTTTTTTGCGAAGTTTTCTTCTAGGAAGTCCAGCGAGATTATGGCTGTCTGCAGATAGTAGTTTTGCTGCAGTCTAGTTTTGGTACTGCAACTGCTTAAATTGTGAACATTTATATTGCTTTTATTCTTGCTGCTATCTCAACAAAGTTGTGGAATCGACGCAAAACGAGTACTTCTCTAATGAAATTACCGAACGATATATGAGGGAACGGACACATTACGTAGTCGCTGTGGGTGTAGTTCCGAGGGAAATCTCCGGTATAACAAAGGACTTGGAAGGAATAAAAAAAATCTCGAAAATATTCCTCACCGAAGCTACATAGTCGACCGTTATCCAATATATAACTCGCCTGGAACAGCGACGTGTGACGTTATTGAAGTTTATGATCTATTTATGGCAACTATTGAATATTAGCACCAATGTTGCGAGTTCAGTGCATCAACTGCATCCGAACTCTCAACAAGAAATGCTTAAAAACTTTGGAATATCGAAAGTTGTTAACTACAAGAGCAGGGTTGGCAAAGAGGAAGGCTGGTGCATTTTTTATTTTCTGCTGCTGCTGCTGACGGCCTGCGGAACTCACCGCCGCCTACAGATCAGCCAGTACCGGTAGCAAGTATGAACTCGAGCTGTATCACGCCATCTTGGGGGTCGGTGGGGCAGGGGTGAGGCGAACTATTATTAGGAACGGCCGGGCGCCTAAAAGTGGAAGGGCGTCATCAATTGGCCCGGCGAATTCGAGTTGAGCCAACCTACAAGGTTTCAGTGGTCTGGTACTTCAGACAGTAGCGTTGGTTTCGCCGCTTTGAAGCGAGGGTTTTCTCGTTCATCGCTGGCAAAATTGTATTGAAAATGGTGATGGCTACTTGGAGAAATAAATTCTGGAGCACAAAAGGTCGCTCGTTTTAATGGTGCCACTTTCGTCTTCGTAGCTCTCCAACTCTTTGAGTTAAAATATACAGTGTGTTACCTTTGATTATGTAAATACATTTTTTTACTTTACTTTTCAAGATAAGTGTCTAACTTTGAAATATCAATATTAACTAAATGTATGCTATGTTGCCAATATAAACAGCACTTGTAAAATAAATATTTAGCCATTTGCTAAGTTTATTATACAATTTGCTTATTTATGAGTTGTTTTTTTTACTGTTACCTCAGATTATGCAACAAGTTAATAAAAATGTTATAAAGAGGAAATAAATACAAGTGAACAGGAATATTTTTATTAAACGTCCGAAACCATGAAATTATAACCAAAACAATTCAATTAACATTGAAGTAAGTGTTCAGTAGTGGTAAACAAAACAAGTTAATTTTGAAAGTGGCAACCTCCATTTTTCACGATTTTTATAAGGCGATTATCAACAGACTTTGTTAGTTTTGATGTTTCAGATGGTGGAATAAAATCTGCAGCTGTTTTTACTGCATTCCACAGGCTTACTTTGCTCGAAAACTGCCGACCACCTTCATAGACCTTCCTTTTGATCATTGCCCAGAGGTTCTCAATGGGATTTAGATCGGGGCTCTTCGCTGGCCAGGTCATAATCCTGTTTGATTTAAATCCTCCATCTGCCAGCCAGTTAGCAGTGTACCGTGCTCGGTGTGAGGGAGCGTTATCGTGCTGAAATACCAATTTGAATCTGCATGCGATAGTCTGGTCATCAAGCCATGGAATCAAGTTGGCTTCAAAGAACTGGCAGTGTCTTTCTGCATTCAGTTTAACTCCTTCTGCCACTTCAAATGGACCAATGAGGGCGTCACCTACTATCCCGGCGCAAAACATTTCAGCTCCACCAACTTGTTGGACGATTAAGCCGTGTCTGTTGAGGTCAGTCATGGAGGACCCATCCAGACGCCCATCCATCTCGACCATCAAGAGTGACTCTGCATTCGTCAGTAAATATGACATTGGAGAAATCAGTTCTCATATTCTCTTCAGCCCATTTGACCCTATTTTCTTTGAGTTTTTGTTAGAAGTGGTCGTTTAATTGCCTTTTTCAGTTTCTCTAGCTTCTGCAGAACCTCACATTTTGTCTTCATATTAGTATTTAGGCTCCAGTGTCTTCAACTATTGCCTTACTTGTGGAAAATTGTTTTCTAGCCATAGAAACCTTTAAATGTCGCATATTCCGAGCAGTCAATTTCCTCGTAGAGGCTCTATCCGGAGTTTTCCGGTTGACTTTACAATCAATTGCATAAGCCTTAATTGTTCGGTGATCACGCTGCAATTCCTTGGAAACTTCGAGTGTTGTCTTACCAGAATCCAATAACGAGGTCTCTTTGATCTTTTCTTCCCTGGTTAGACCGCTTTTCTTGCCCATGTCGACTAGAGAGTGATGTTGCATAATCTGGCGTAACAGCAGAACCCCATGCGATAAGCAAATGTTGCCAAAACATGGGAAATGGTTCCGTTTAATTTTTCTATAATTGTTTTTATAGTTACAACATACCTGGGCACCAACTTACTATTAACATTTTAAATGTTTAACACTTATCTTGAAAAATAAGTAAAAAAAAATTATGTTTGCATAATCAAAGGTAACGTACTGTAGGAGGCATCACTTGTGGAACGACCCTCGTATATTACCCCGCGTCTCTCAACACATCGAAATAGCAATGAGGACATGAAATGCTACTAAAGGAGACAAGAGAAACACGCGCAAGGCTTCTGCTTACCCAATGTCACATTGTCAAAAAACTCTAAAAATCCGAGCCGCCCCTGCATTGGTCCGCCAAAATAAGTACCTAGGTACTAAACTAGAGAGCCCTCTGAGAGTCCATACCTCCGCCAAGCAGGGCAACGGTAGCAAAAAATTTAAATTGGTTCTGAAACCATGATTTTCTTTGTATCAACATCAAATTATAATCATTTGTGCCTTTGGATAGTATTAAAAATTTCTGTAATTTTCTTGAAGATCTGTTCATAACTTTTTGAGTTATGCTGCTAACAAACATAATGGCAAGCATAAGTCAAACACAGAAACACACCAACCGATCATTTCAAAAAATTAATCATTTAAGCCTTTTAACATTACTAACAACTCCTGTATACTTCATAAAGATCCATCCTTAACTTGTTGAGTTATTGTGCTAACAAGCATAGGGTCACACATAGCGACAAATGAACATCATTCCAAAATTTTGGTCGGTCATTTCCTCTTTGTTATATACCAAACAACGCATGGACAGAATTTCACAAAATTTACATAACTTTTTGAGCTATGGCTTTAAGAAAAGAACAGACAAACAGATGGAAGGATTTTCACCAAAAGTTAATCATCTGTTTAATCTGTTACTGTTAACATGCCTAACAATCCCTGTAAATTCCGTAAAGATTCGTTCATAACTGTTTTGAATAATCTTGGTGACAGACAAAGGGACGAAGACGACAAAAACATAACCTCTTTGGCGGAGGTAGTTACACAGTTTCTGACATTTTCTTAAATTTTGACTGCCCTCACGTCCGCATCAGCGTTTATTTTAAAGCCTGGTTGAAACGCTTTAAGCTGCGATATCTGCCACAGAAACTTCTGTTTAAAAAGTGTGATAAGTTTCGGTGTTTTGAACTTCGTGTGCAGCGGGCTTTCAGCTACCCGTACGTGATCGCTGCAATCAATCACTGAATTGTGTAGTTTTAAAGCCTTTCCAATTCTCGTGGTCTCGCCAATAATTATGCATATAGTATATATATATATATATTAGTGTATCGGGGCAGCAGATCATTATCTATGCAGGTTTCGTTAAACCGTAGATGACTACTGGCTTTTATCAACTTCTGAGTTTCCTTCTCGACGCATCGATACTTCGATTTAGCTAGCACTCTAGAAGCTAAATCGAAGTATCGATGCGTCGAGAAGAAAACTCAGAAGTTGATAAAAGCCAGTAGTCATCTACGGTTTAACGAAACCTGCATAGATATATATATATTTATGGCCTGAGAAAGAAACTAAAGAATCATAGAAAGATGATCAACAGTGCATAACAATAATACTCGGTTAAAGTTTTACTAGTGGACCAGCAGCTAGAATGGTAACCGTCCAAAGCTTTTATACAACCCATGAGGTATGCATAAAAATGGCCTCACCTTGTATTGATGAACTGGCACAGAAGCCGTTTTATTGGCGTAATACATCCCTTCCCGTATACATAAAATAATCATTCGGCTCGCCTTCTATCGGTAGCCCTAGCAAGTGGAACAGAAGCATCCTTCGGTATGGGCAGATCACCAGGCTAACGAGAATAGCCAGAGAAGCTGAACCAAAACCTGATCCAGGCACCGAGGCGGTGTTGCTGGGGGCCTCGCGGCTCTGGAAGCCAGTTCTAGCTACTCCAGCGAGCCAGAGTAGTGCTGGACACTTGACCAGACGCAGTGCATCTCTGCAGGGGGAGACCAACTGAAAAGGATCCTCGCTTTACGTCGCCTGCGGACCCAACAACGACAGCATGGTAAGTTCCCGTGTGTATACTAATGATTTTTTTTACTTTCTCGAGGACCTATTAACCCTTACTTACTGAAACTCGGTTACTGATATGTTTTTATGAAATGTTTTCTTGTATAAAATACTAGCCATAGTAGCTTACCCATGTGATACTTGAGTAAAGCAATAATTGTATATGGTGTGGCATATTGGAAGTGTCATCAGAGTTTGCAGCCCAACAGCGCTCTACGATTCTTAATTCTATAAGAGCCAACTAAATCTTCGTGTCTCGTATGAATTGCGTTGTATGAAATATCTTCGATGAAAAAATTTGATCTTTATTGGGTTAAATGAGGAGGCATCTAGAGAAACCGGTAGTACCGAGATGCTTATAGCGGAGTTTCTTTTATGTTAATGCTTTTTTTCTGGAGCACAGCTATAAGTTTTTAAGCCAAACCAACGTTAATGGCTTAATATATAGTTATACGCCACACTTTATAAACACACATGGGAAACACAACAAAAGGTAATAAGGTAAAACTGTAACAAAATCGAGAGAAAGGCTGGGCATAAGGTTTTGTAATAAAAAGGGGATGGGAACTATTACTATCATTATTATTATTAAATCACACCAGACTGGTGACGTAGGAACAGAGAAACTCCACGAGGTTAACAAACCCCCACGCAACCAGCCCAGCGGGTGGAGAAAACAAAAGAATAAATAAAAGAAGATCTGAGATCACAGAATAGCTCCAAGGAAGGTTGCTCTTTCAAGTATACAGCGACTACAGTATTCTATTATTGCCGTTTTACTTTATTACCTTATGTTGTGTTTCATATGTGTGTTTATAAAGTGTAGATTGTACTTACTAAAATTAGTGATACTCCATTGTTGTTTGCCACAAAGCAACAGAGTTACGTAGGAGTTACAAATGTCGAGAATGAACTTGAAGAAGGAATAAGGCAGAGTTTGGGCGTCGGTAGGTGGAAGAAATACCGTCGTACAGATGGTAGCTTTCTTAGTTTTTTTTATACTGGTCATTTAGCTACTTTAGTACTCAGAGGTGGGCACTGATAGACATTTTCGACCCGACCACGAGAGGGAAAATAGGCCGAAGGTCTGCGATGCGACCCCGACCTTTTTTTACTACTCTTTCGACATGGTGCAAGTGCCCATCTCTGCTAGTTAGATTATCTTCATCAACTTAAACATACAGTGGGTTATATTGCCATCTGTAGAGTGGATTGGTATTATTATTATTGATATACTGTATATGTAGACATGCTTCCAAATCTTAAATTCCTAATTGATTTACGCTACGTACATATAGCTATATGAGACAAAGCTCCTATCATATAAGCCTACGCTTTTTTGTGAATGCACGTACCAATTAATTTTCTTCTTTACCTCTTGTATTTTTTATATTTGCCTTGTTAAATGAATTTTTTTGTGTGTTTGTAAATAAGCTTACACTTCTGTAGTTAACAATAGACACGTGCTGTTAATTCGTTAGCTCACGTACTGTTTCTTTTTTCAGTGCTCGCCGTTTCATACGTACACAATTACAATGATACTTTTCCCTTTCCTTTCAGACCTCCTACACTGACAAAGGACCCAAGGTAAGTCAAGCATATGCCGGCATAGGACGTGGCGCTCGATCCTAAGATCCAGGTATCATAGGTATGCTTATATATTACGCAGCTATTCTAGCTGAACCGAACCTATCTTAACCTATTTTTAACGAAGCTGACCTATTTTAACCTAACACATACACCAGGTACTTAGTAGGTCGGAACCGGCAAGCGATTAAATTTCATAAGACGTATCGCTGATCCTCTCCTTCTGTAATAAGCTATCGGTTAGTGCTCGATCCTGGCAGTGCATCGTTGCTAAGGACCTGTTCGATTGGACGCTGAATTTTAACCTTGGAGACTTGACTTGTCCGCAGCTTCAAACAGAAGCTTTGGCTTTGTTTTTTTGGATCGCGTTGCAAGTGATAAAAGCAACACGGTTACGTTGAGCCGGCTGAAACCTCCATTTTCTGGAGCAATATTGAGTTTCTGATCGTCTCAACGGCAACCGATAAAGGGCCATTGCCTGGAACTCGAGTCAGCGGGTCGAAGCCAGCGCACCTGCCTGAAGTTTCGAACAAGTCAAGCCTAGGAGGTTTAATTTCGGTGCCCAATCGAACGTGCCTTGCATCAGTAATTCCCGTTAATGGAGAGCGAAAGCATTCAATGATGAACCAGGTATTGCACAGGTTGGTTCACACGTAGTCATTTCAATGTGTTCTTTTAGCAGACTGTCGAAATGTTTTACTGTTTTGGTTAAAGAGCAGCAAACCGTGCAGCTTTGCGAGTCCGAATCAACGGTAGATTGGGAGAATTATGAGAAACTCTCCTACTGATATTTACTCAAGCAGAGCGACTTGACGTTTTTTTTTACGTTTTGGTAAATCTTTTAGTAGACACACAGCTCGGTTTACAGGGGCACCGCAGAACTTTCACAGAATCTGCTGAATGGACATGTTGAAAAGTCCAACGTGTGGACCGGGCTATGTAAATAAGGAACTTTTTGATTAATACAATAGTCTGAATACTACGTAACTGTGTAAATATCAGCATAAAATGTTGTTCAAGGGCAAAATTCGGCGGTAAATACTACGATTCGTTAAAATAACTCCGTAGAAATGTTACATGCTGTTACACACACAACACATATGTACAGTCAGCAACAGATTTCCCAGTGACATAAGTGTGTAAAAGCGAGTCAAATGTGGCTACAAGTAAGAAATTAGTCAGCACATTCCATTATGGTAACCTACGTTCCGACACGTACTGTAAAAAGCCCAAAGCGTAAGACTAAAGCCTGTTGGTGAAGCGCACTTGTGTTTTTTCCCCACAGCGATGCGTTAAGCCTCCATGGCTCCAAACCAGTTTTGTTGGCCTACGCTATATTGCTGCGCATTACGAGTCCAGAACTTCTTAAGCCCCGTTTACACGTCGTAACTCTGTAGTGTCCGGCAGCGGACACTAGTTACCCAGTATACTTTTCAATTGGAGCGTTCACACGATACCACAGTAGTTGTCCGACCGGGAACGACGACCAGGCAACGGAGAACTATGCGGTGTGCAGTTCGCCTAAGCTACCTGTGTACGGCAATTGCAGTTGCCCCCACATGCTGTATACATTGTTGCCGCTAAACCATCCACCAGCCGCCACCTGTTGCCGTCACATTCTGTAAGCATTGTTGCCGTGGAAATGTTTACACGCCATCACCTGTTGCCGTCACTCGCTGTAAACACTGTTGCCTGAGCAGCGTCAAAACGCTGCCACCTGTTGCCGTCACTCGCTAAAAATATTATTGCCGGGAAACGTTTATACGCCATCACCTGTTGCCGTCACTCGCTGTAAACACTGTTGCCTGAGCAGCGTCAAAACGCTGCCACCTGTTGCCGTCACTCTCTAAAAATATTGTTGCCGGGGAAACGTTTATACGCCATCACCTGTTGCCGCCACTCGCTGTAAACATTGTTGCCGTGAAAAAGTCCACACGACGGCACTTCCCTCTCTGCATGTGACCCCGAGCTTGCGTAATGGATGCGCTTTCGTGGATGATTGCGCAGATACCATTCAGAGAGTTGCATGGGTGTAATACTTCCAGCAGCGTGGAACCCATTTTTTGTAGAGAGTTTGGGAGCGAACTACGAAAGCGGAATACCTGATATAAACTAAAAATTCCTTTCCGATTTTACAGGCGAAACTAAACCGAAAAAATTAAATACGCGGGTGCCACATGCTCTTCATTAGCATAAATTATAGATCTATAAAATTATTAAATAAATAAACGCTGAAAATCCTCCTCGCTTTACGAAGTATAAGAGTCGTAGAGAATCAACTTAAACGCTACCATAGAAATCTTGGCGTGAAGTCTTGCGCTGCCTGTAGGGCGAATTCTTGATGGTACGCTCAAGGATATCGCTAGTTGAGTTCTCCCAGGCGGGAGTCAAAGCTACACTTCGGCCCAGTTCACACGCAATTTATACCAACGCGTTCACTCATCCAAATGTTTTGAAGCGTCGCTGTTAGCACGAATTTGCGTACGACACGGAAAGTGATAAAATATTTACCGTCAAATCGGTTTTCTCTCCAAGTATCGTTCGGCAAGTTATGGAAGTCTCTTCAAATTTTGAATGAAATAGACCTCAGAAAACAGGCACTTCTCTGCTATTCCTAGGGCGCAGTAACACGTTCGGACGAGTGGATGAGTGAACGCGTTCATATGACTGACGTGTGAACGCGCCCTTACGTACCGGAGTAAGTCAACATAACGGCCATAGCTCATAGAGTGTCGGAGCGTTAGTTGCGGCTGCTCTTTGGAATGAGCCTGTTGATCCGTCTACTGCAGCTACCTAACTTTAATGTAGTACTGAGAAATAACATCAAAAAACTAATTTGAGTATGTTTACACAGACGAAAGATAAAAGAAACATCTGATGAAATCTTAGTAAAATTAAACGAAATTATTATGTTCACTTCCTTGCGTCGTGTCCTCTTCATTCGTATGCCCCCTCATGGGGCATAGGATGGGCCTTAAGGTTAGGTTGGCCCATACTATGTTATGGGGAGCAGCGACTCCAGAGCAACCCGCACGTTACCTGAGCCATTAGCTATGAAGGCTTTCGGGATGACGATTGTTTTCTGTGCCCACTTTGCTTCCTTCCGTTTTCATTCTTCTCCTGATGATACTTTGTTCTGTTTTTCCTTTCTTTCGCCGACTTACTGTGTCCATGCGCGTGATCCTGTGGGTAAACACCCTCGTACATGAGTTCCCCCATTTATGTCGACATACTGCATGGACTGTATAGTGCCACTTAGCGTTTGTCACATATTGGTGGAGTGCATCACCTTCGCTGACGAGAGACGCCGCTATCTGGGCAATGCGCCCCTCAGCGAAATGATTGGCTATTCATTCGCTGCATCTGATGGCCGACTCCACGCGTTCATTGTAAACATTGGACTCTTACATTCGCTGTAATAAGCTACTAATATATAAACTGCCTTCTATTGTGTGATGGCGAGAGCAGTGTTTACTTGAGTTTCTTCCTAAAACGAGTTGTCTCGGGAGTGGCTCTGCTCAGTGATCAGTATAGGGAATTAATTGCGCCTCACTCCTGAATCGCCGCGCTGCGTCTGGGGTGGTAAAACAATGAATGTAATAACAATAATAATATTAAGCTGTCGACATACTATTTGTCCTTTGTTCTCTCTTCTGAGAGGTCATCCTTGTGCGGAAATGACTCAAGTTTCTCACCGCAACAACTAGAAATACACTCTGAGAGTCCGTAGCTCCGCCAAACGCCGGCAAACTGCAATTTGTCCTGAATCCATT
>LQNS02277216.1:2348785-2360008 GCA_001587735.2 Parhyale hawaiensis | reverse complement strand
CCTTCAAGCTTCACTCGCTGCTGCCGACCCGTAAGCCATGCCTTGATCCATCGTAAATAGTCACCCTGGATACCATGGGCTTCCAATTTTTTTCATTAGCCGGTGATGGGGGACTTTATCAAAAGCCTTTTGGAAATCTAGATACACAAGGTCTACACCCTTTTCTTCATCTTTAATATCTGTAACTTTTGAGAAAGAGTCCAATAGGTTTGTTAAACAGCTTCTTCCATTTCGGAGGACATGTTGAGTGTCGGATATGAGCTGCTGCATCTTCCGGTGATCAGTGATGCGCTTTTTCAAAAGGTGTTCGATGATTTTGCTGACGACCGAAGTAAGACTGATTGGTCGATAGTTGCTGGGGCTCTTCTTATCCCCCAGGTTGTACAACTTTGAATCGTGTTGTAACTACTGGAAGCAACTCGATAATGTTGAGCAGGGTGAAATCTTTATTTTTCAGAGCAAGTTGAGTTTCTGGAATTCTCAAGGTCAACCGATTATTCTAAGGGTCACTGCCTGAAACTTAATTCAACGTGGTCGAAGCCAGCGCACCTGCCTGAAGTTTCCGAGAAATCAAGCCTCGAAGGCTTGATTATTATTATTATTTTGAGTAGTTTAAGCTTCCGTCTCCACAACAATGGCGATCTAACAATGGAAGAAGCATGGGACATATAGTATATCGATAGAAATATGGGGAACCCATGCACGAAGGTGTTTCCTCACAAGATCAATGCGCATTGGAACAGCAAGTCAGGAAAGAAGAGGAAGATCGGAATAAAGCGTAGCAAGTAGGAGTATAAAAATGGAAGGAAGCAAAGTGGGCACGAAAGATAGGCGTCCCGAAGGCCTAGCTGATGGCTAAGGTAACCTACCAGAGCCCCGGGGGTCGCCACGCCCCATAACATAGGATGGACGAACCTAACCCTATGGCCTATCCTATGCCCCCCGAAGGGGTGAAGGCTTCATTTCGGGGCTCAATCAGACATGCCCTGAATTCCAACCAGTTCCCGATAACAGCGGCACCGTAGTCGTTGTGAACTATATTGATGAATGCAAAAAATTCATTAGCCACACCTTATAGAAGACTTGACTCTATTTAAAAAAAAATCTACTGAACTATGTCAACAGTTTGATCTGATAAGGGCTGCTAGCCCGGACGAATAACACGGCAAAGCCCCGAAGCAAACTCGAAAGAACAGTTATCATACGGTAACACTGGTAGTAAATGGGTTTATTTGTCTGTTATTTTGCTACAGGGATTCTTGGCCCTGTAGTATTTCAACAGGAAATTGAGCCTTTGTAGCGAGGCAGCGCAGTGCAGTTAAATGAAGCTTCCCTCAGGAGGCATCGGCTTTGGTTAGTTAGGTACGCACCACTCTACGTCACGGTACGCTGCGTCACCAGGGAGCCCCATTGGTTACCTTTAGATGGGCCTTCGAAACTTCTCTCTTTCGTGCCCTTAAACCTTCAGTGCCTACTGTACAAATATATCGACGGTATATCATTTACATGTACCAAAAAAAAGTGACGCTCAATTGAGGCACTAAAGGCATATTGCTTCCTTCTATTTTATGTTCCTGATGATGATACTGTACTCAGTTTTTATTCTTTTTTGACTTGCTGTTCCCATGTGCTTTGATCGTGTCTGGAAACTCACTCGCGTATAAATTTTACGTTCCTTTAAGCATATTTTGTATTCCCCTTCCTTTTCCTCTTTGAAGCGTAGAATGTATGCCCAAGAAGGTTTGAAGCATTCCCCATGACAATAAGCTAAATAGGGTTAATATTATGAGGGCCACGGTCCTTCCCCCCCCCCCCAAAAAAAAAAAAGTCGTTTCAAATAATATTAGTCCTACAAGAAACCGACTATTTAGTCGGTCCATGTAGGGTTAAGCACAGCTCGGCAACAGTGCAATTCTCACTAAACCTTCACTGTTTCATCCATCATTCGTTAGATTTCCAACTTGAAGCAACGAGGGATGGAGTTCCTCTCGGTGCCGAAGATTTACTACACGACGTTAAGGGAACGCCTCGCAAACTCCAGGACGAAGGTAATCGAAGACATGGACATGCTCGAGAAACTCAACATCCTCGTTGACTTTGACGAGGACGGCTACTTGCTGCAAATCTTTACCAAGAATATGCAAGATCGTCCCACGGTATTTCTGGAAGTGATCCAACGTCACAATCACCAAGTGAGAATACAATTAAAATAACTAAATGCATTTTTATGGTCGACAGTGTGCTATACGAATTATGTTATGGCCGATAAATTCAGCAATTGTATCAGTAAGATGCGGTGATACCGCACAGCTGTATTGAAATACACCAAACTGTAGAGTGTTTATACATGCGACGGACATCCAGGCTCAAATAATAGAACATATCTTGAATCACTGATAATACGGAATGATAGATAGCTGGTATCAGTCAGCTGCTTGGTTTCCAAGTTTTGTCTACACGTGTTAACTCAGTCTTGTGATAAATTTTATGCGGCAAAAAAGGGATATCATGATTTTCAAATGACAGTTACTTCATTTTATGAAAAATTCATTGACTTCCTGGAAAAGTTTAATAATTTCTAACTTAAGTTCAGAAGTCCTTGATTTTTAGAAAACCGTAGATCAATTAAGAATTCCCAAATAATCGAAAACTTAAAATTTATGATATTTCTTAGTGCCAGTTAAAATTCGTCAGTTTTCAGGAATTTGGAGTTCAAAAAGTTTTCTAGTCATAACTGTCTCTCTCAATTTTCAGGGATTTGGAGCTGGTAATTTCAAAGCGCTCTTCGAAGCCATTGAAGCAGACCAGGCGGAGCGAGGCAACCTGTAACACGGAGCTGTTCTGCTGAGGCGCACTGCAACCGTAAACAGAAATGCGATAATAATAATAATGTAACTTAGTACTTGTGCGGCTACCGGTTGCAACACGATATTAAACGGTGGGTTGCACAGGCTCAGCGCAAGCAGTTCTGGGTTTGTGACTGTAACACACTGCGCCTCCGATTGTCTACCGCAGTATATTGGATTTCTAGTTTTTATGAACCTCATTCAGCATACGTCAGACTGTCGCTCATTTATTTAAAAGGACCTCAAATTTACGCAACAAATTGCTGAAAAACAAAGTACAGAATAAACGAGGCTTGTCATGGAAATCCGTGGTTCGCACAATAGAACAATCTCTATACGAATATGGTGCTCACGTGCAGCGGACACACGAGCAGAGCACCGCACTGTCGCCCGTACGGGCCATTTTTCGCTTCACTACGGTGGGCGGTAAAACAAATGCCGCCCGAGAATTGAAACTCGTGGGTTGACGTCACACTTCTATACAACTTTGTATTAAAAAAAAAAACTAAATATAGGATTGCTTGGAGCTGCAATAGAGGTCCAAAAAACTTATACCTACAACGCAGTACAAAGATGTACGCATGATGCATGAAGACCTTAAAATATTCATTATAGGGAGTAATGATAATATTATTACTCTCTGATTCATTATGTACCAAGCGCCACAGTTGTTACTCTTCATTATATCATTACTTTGAAATGTGTAGGCAACCTAGGAGCTAATAGAAGCATTTTTCACGTTTTGTCATATTCATTCCAATAATAATGACAGTAGTCATGTTATGAGTAACGTTAACTTAGGCGTATTGTACAGTAGATTCCAAGGGCTTCATTTGTACAGCTATTATTACATTTTTCCCCACTTGCCCATACACTGAATTATTTTTACTCACAACTATACAATAGGCTTTTAGGTTTGAAACAAATCTAGCTAACTTTACACAAACCACTTAAAAATTTACAAAAGCGACATTCTACTGGGTTAACAATAATACTCCGCCGCATGTGTAAGTTCATCGATATTGTACATATTTTAGTAAAACTTCCAAGCAAACATATCCACTCAGCAATGACATGGACAAAGTTATAGGAGGTCATAATAGTCACCGAACTTGATAACATTTATTGCATAGAGGCGTAGGTGTGCTTTTTCAAATTGCATCGCGATGGAAAACCTTTTACTATAAACCACAATAGTCATTGTACTCTTAACTTGGAAAGCTGTGAGAATGTTATTGTTGATATTCCTGAGTCGAAAGGCATTAGCATTGCTCGATTTTTAATTACATAAGCAGGCAATATTTACAGAAGGGACGGACAGCCGAAGAATCAAGCGATAACCCTGCTGAGCAGGTGTCATATAAATATATACAATTAAGCAAATACAATAAAAAAATACAAACAATAAGTTTCGCGAACGCTCTTGAACTCTTCACCCCGAGTGACTGAATAGTAGGTTGATCAAATACTTTGTGCTACCTTTAAACGCTTCGTTGTTTGCATCTTTTTAGCAATAGATTCGGACCATTTCGCTCGTTTGCAAACGCTGGCTCGCCATCTTTTGCAATCTGGTCAATTTTCACCTATCGGTTCCCAGCAGAATGCAACAAAATCGTCAAAATATCGAACCTGGTTTATTTTTCATGTACTGTATCTATTTTTTCTGAACAGCGCTATACAAAATAAAAAATATATTAAAGTATAAATAAATGATCAGCTCTGGTGTTTATTGTTATATCATTTTAATTCAGACCATTTTGTTGTTGCGAGTGCCAGATCTTCGGTCTTCTCTGCTGACGCAGGGAGCCCTCGGAGAACAAACTAACTCTGCAAGATCTGGATTTCCTTTATCACGGCCGAGAAATTTGATCACGTTCTTTATTTGTGCAATTTTGTTGAGTAATAAAAAAGTAACTGAAGTTCAGGATGAGAATAATAATAGTTAGATATAGGTTATGACAATAAAAAAAAAAAAGGGAGAGCTTTAGCATCTTTCTAAAGTCAACTAAGCAAAAGATCAAGAGATCCAATTTAAAACGGTCCTTTGGGCAAGATCATGCGGATCTAACGGTTTAGGTTATGCGATCAATTTGACTTTACCTTCACGCTAATATGGCCGAACTCTAAGCCATATCTGGAGATAACAGGCAATGGTTTGCGACTTGGTAGAGTTGACAGCTTACTTGCTGCACAGTAAAACAAATGCAAAAGTACCTAGTGACGACTACGCAACAAGAGCACCTACAGCCTGCATGTATCACCGATGCACGTGATCGTAGGCATGCCAATAGTCGCTGGTCATCATCTGAGTCAGTCTCGACACGGTCCGGTCACAGGCGAACATTTCTTCCTCGCCAGTAAATATGTTGATTTGCTTCGTCTCTTGCTCCTTTTCTTTGAGTCCCAAGTCATCCATGAGGGTCAGGTTTTCTTTGTTGATAATTTCAGAGGACCAGCGTTGAAATATGTTCGTGTGAGGCACCTCACTGCTGCACACCACTCGTACCTGAAACATGTGAGGCGTAGCTTCAATCTGCAAGGACCTAATTGTAGACAGACAACTAAACGACAGCGTACGGCGCAATGAAGTGATTTTCCTCCACAGTTCCCCGGCTTAATTGTCATTAGAACAAGTTATTAAAAATTAAAAAGTCAAAGCCGACTGGCGATATTGTTGTTACTTGACATTATGTCTAAGTCGAAAACAGCGCAAAGGCATAAAACGAATTTGGAGCTTCCAATAAGTGAAACACAGGCCAAGTTAATTTCAGGCTCGTTTCATGAAGAATATCGGAAAGTAGGACATTCACGTGATCAATGGCGAGACATAAGGAATGGCATAAAAACACAGAGAGTAAGATATCCTTTATGTCTGAAAGATATCAATAAAGCTATTTTGTTGGGTTGGCTCATGAAGATATGGTATAGTTTAAGAGCGAAAATTATAGGAAACTAAACTCCGTAATTTACAAAGGGCCCATTCACCTCCTTCAACAGTGTTGCTCCGACGAAAACTATTTCAGGTGAGTGGCAAAGGGTTCACTCTGTACTAGTAACAGACTAACAGATGAGGGTTAACGCTTTGCAAGTCACGTACAAGTTTTCGAATGAATAGCTTTATTGATGATGACGCTCTGCTGGTTACGTAAAAGTTTTCAATTCAATAGCATATTTGTCTAAACCTTTTGAAGGGCAAAGGGTTAGAAACGTGATACTGGCGGTACCGTGAGAGAAAATACACTATAAATGAATATCGGACATTATTTCGAATAGTTTGAAGCAAGCCATTGCAGTCTTAGTAAAATCTCAGACTTTGACTCTTAGGATGTATCGAAGCTTCGGCAAGGTTCCGGTCTCCGAGCATCCCCAGTAAGTCTATTGAATCATGAAAACTATAACAATAGCTATTGGAAAGTGTGGCAGAACTACTACACAGTTGCACCAAAAACAATCAACAATTTGCCAAAACTGCTGCAAGAGATGAAAGTGGCCGCCGCCGAAGCTTCGGTGAGTCCCTATTTGACTCCTTCGTTTCAGCGCACAAAAGCGGACAGCTCCACAAATACGGTACCTTGTTGTCATAGAGGGTATCGATGAGGGTGATGAAGCGCCGCGCCTGGCCCTTCGTGTTCTGGTTCAGCTGAGGAATGTCTCGGATGATGACGGTGTGGAAGAACTGACTTAGCTGCAAATAATCCATGGCCGCCAGCGGCTGCAGAAAGCACAATCTATTTTATCAGCTATCCGAATACATTTACTTTTTATGAAAACCGCCGCCAATAAGGTTACGTTATTGGCGATTTTGACAGTGTTATTTTGTTCATCTGTTAGCGACATAACACAAAAAAGTCAAGGACGGATCTTCATAAAATTTATAGGAATGTCACGAATAGATAAATAAAATTTGGTGTAACCTATGCGGTCCTCCAGGAGTGCAGGCCACATAACAAAGGGTGGGCAAACCTATGTACATACTTCAAGATACATTTCAGCACGGCCTTATCACAGAAGGGAAATTCTCTAGTATTTTAGTGAGAAAATTCGCAACACCGATGACGTCACAGTTGGTGGCTTGTCTGTTTCTTTCGTAAGTTCGTAGATAGGACATCAGTTTTACAGAGATATATCCAGCCGTGCTAAATTTGGTTGATGCTGAATAATGGCTAAAAAGCTAGAAAGTTTTTCTATCATCTAAGAAGAATAGAAAGAAGAGATGAAATTTTCGATAGAATCTACAGCTTATCCCATTACCTACATGCTACATAACAATACACCGTGCTCGCTTGAATGTCTTTCTGTCCCGACTTGAAACATTAGATGAGAGAAACTTAATCTGCAGGACAGTAATTTGAACAGTCACCTCGCCATATTTTTTAAACGCAAACTCCGATTATTATACTGAATAGTTATAGTCTCCAGTTCCTCTACAACGGGGATCTAACAGAAGGAGAAATGAGGGCCATTAAGAGTATGTCGAGAGAAACGTGGAACCGATGCACGAGGGTGTTCCCGCACATGGGAACAGCAAGAAAGGAGAGACAAGGAAGAACAGAATAAGGCATAGAGTACGAGTAGCGAACTGGGTACAAAGAAAAGACGTTCCGAAAGCTTAGCTATGGCACCCTACAGGGTACCTCTGGAGTTGCTGCTCCCTATAACATAGGAGGGGCGAACTTTAACCGCTGTAGTAGTCATGTGCAATATACGACATATTTTGCTCATCTATTTGTAAATTTTAGACGGTGAATTTAACCGAGGAGCCAATTCCATTTAAGGCGCGTTCGATTGTGCAGCGAAATTAAGCCTTTGGGGTTTGACTTGTCCGGATCTTCATGAAACAGGTGCCTTGGCTTCGACTTGTTGATTCAAGTTTCCGGCGTTGGCTCTTGATCAGTTACTTATGAGAGTTCTGTGAACTTAATATAACTCCGTAAAATGGAGATTTCAGTCAGCTCCACAAAGTCGGGTTGCTTGTAGCATCTACAACGCGATTCAAAGTGACGAAGCCAAAGTTCCTGTTTGTATATCCGAACCAATCAAGTGGGCTCGGCTTGGATGGACTGTGACGACCCAACAGAACGTGCCCTTAGGCTCACCCTTTCACACAGCTCGGCAAAGGTACAGTCAGCAACTTGTCCACACGTCTTCTCCAAAGTGAGGCTACGGCCGCTGTAGGAAAATGTCCGGGGCCGCACCACGTCCGTCTCTGCAGCGCTCAGCACCTGACGCCGTAGCAAAAACCCACAATATTACCTTTCTATAGAACCACATTATAATTATTATCATTCTGAGAAGAAGCACTTTATAATCGTTCCTATACGAAACACTGAAAAAACAACATTATCCTTCTCAAAAGAAGCACACAATATTCGATCTTACCCCAATGTGGGAGGATTACCACAATAATCACAATCCTTATGCAAGTTGCTGTTGAAAAAGTAACAGGAAAGTGTAGCAGAAAGATGGCAACACTGAACACAAAAGTGAAATTGTTATATTTTTATTTCGACTAAATCTAAGCGATACGAATGACTTTCGTCTGCGCTATCAGTACAGAACCAACTCGGCCATTTCAGTTACGTTGCTGTAACCTAAACTACAATTTGAAGTGTTGGAACATCGGTTAAAACAGCTCAAACATAAATCTTTGTGAAATTAAACTCGCTCAAAATTAACAGTGATAGTCGAATGTTTAAAGTTGGCACTTATTTCTGCAAAAATTGCAGCCGCGGCTGAGACGTCACAATTTATTGGCGAGTTCTATTACACGCAAGTTGAAACCGTATCTCGGCAACGCTGAGTTGGCTCTATGCTGACAGTGCCGAGGAAAGTCGCGCACGTGGGCCCGGTTTCAGCTGACAAAATGCTTCCCAATCACCATAAATAATTATCACCTATGTCAAGGTGGTAAAAAAGTTAGGGTAATTTATATGACCATAAGATATGTTCCCAGGCAAAAAATACCCCTCGAAACTATCACTTACTTTGAAGATTGTATTGATCTCGGCGTCAGCGTCGCAGTCCGTCTTGACAAAGAAGACCGTCTCACTTGAGTGCGAGTGGGTGCGGTAGTCGATGCCCGAGTCCAAATTGATGACCTGAGGACACGCACAAACTTTCTTAGCAAATGACGCTGGCAATAGGTAGATCTTAACAAGGCTGCGGAGCGGAATGGTTCGACTTTGACTCCTGATTCGAGCCAGTTTCCAATGCCGAATGCCTGAATCACAAAAATGAGAGACTCCGACTGTTTTTCTCAACAAAATAGGTTAACTTCATCAACTCCTACTCATGGATCCAGCAATTTCCCAACTCTGACTTCCGGACCTTAAAACAGTCCGAAACTTACCAACGCTAGACTGTTTCATTACACTGTTTCTTTCTTCTATAGTATTCCTACGAGAGAAAGAGCTCTGGTAGCAAGGTAGTACAGCCTGAGTGAAAGAGTGAGTGGCACTGGCTGTAAAGAATGAATAACATTGCACAGCAAATATTTAGATCAAAAACATCCAAGCCTGGAGCTGAGTAATTAATGTCAATGACAAGCTATTAAACAGAGAGAAATATCATTAACAATAAATTTATATTTACCTCTTAATAGAAACTAATGACTGCCTGATTAGATTTACCTTTTTGAAGATAAAGATAAACTGTAATTAAGGGTAATAAAGATTCCTATGCATGCACTAGTACGTTCCACAGCTTTCAAGCGAGACTTCACCTCCGCAGCCAGCTAACCAGGGTGTAACCCTGCACAGGTTACTGCTGTTATATATATTACTTTCAGCCTCCCTTACCAACACAAATTGGCTGTTCTATGATAGGAAAAGGCAGAGACACGCAGCATTCCAAGAGAAACGAGGAACCCATGCACGAAGGTGGTCCCATACAGGATCAACGCGTATGGGTACACAGCAAGTCGGGAAAGAACAGAGGAAAGTATTATCAGCACAGGGTATTTCAATCTAATTCCTAGGAGAACGTAAATGCTGGTGTGGCTATTTAGCGCACACATGCGGGTCCAGTATTGCAATGCGTCAAGCTGGGCTCCCTAGACACAAGAAAGTACCTAGTGTTTCAAGATAGGAAAAGAGAAGTGACATGTAGTAGGGTATGAAACGTGAAGAGCCCAGGCGTGGAACGCTGCGCAAGAGGAAAGTACAGCAGAGGAAGTGCACAACAAATTATCATAAAAATTAGGGAAGCACAGCGGGTATTTAAATAGTTTCGAAGGTCGAATTGAAGCTAAAAAGTACGGTACTTGGTGAGTGGGGACTTCCCATACCAAAGGCTGGGCAAACCCTACGCTATTGGATCTCTACACTTACCTTTGCAGCCTCCCACAGCCAGGGCCACCCCAAGGAAGGGAGCACCAGGCCAAGGAGGCAAGCTCAGCCCCACGCGCCAGCACAGGGAATCACACAAAACAAGCCCCCAAAGAACTNAAGACATCACCCAAATGGTGAGCTAGTTTTCTCTTGAAAACCACCAGAGAGCTCGCTGACACAACATCCTCCGGCAGTGCATTCCACTGCCTAACACATCTCGAGGGAAATGACCTACACTCAACAAGAATCAATATTTATGAAGGGCCATTGCACTTCACCGCAGACACGTACTATTCAACACCAGTCTGTGTATAGAAGGGTCACTTCACATTCTGTTAAGACATTAAAGCATAAAGTAAACTTTCTTTGCTTGTGTGCATAGCGCTATTAATACTATCCAGAAAGGTTGACCTTTCCCGAGCAAGGGTCCATGTACGGATACTTTCATAATAATCCTACGAAAGCATTTGTCAGCCACCAAGTGAAGGGTTAATATTATACATCGATTGACCTTCTTGGTAACAATTATTTAAAGAACTTTTTAGTTACACAATATACTGATCGGCTGCCAACAGCCCATTTGCTACGGCAACAGCTCAAGGGCGGGAGCGTTTATCCCGGCAGCTCTCAGGAAATGAGCCTGTTGGTCCGTCTACAGCCAGCTATGTAACCTAATCCACTCATCTCCCTTCTCCATTATTTGGCAGAGCCTCGGCATAATCTATAGAAAATCTCAGAAAGTTACCGCGGGTTGTGGAATTCGTACGACGTCGTTCACTCATACAACCAGCACCGATATTAATGCTTACACAGCAGAATGTCAAAAAAGTAAAAATTAGCCTTCAATTAACCGTGTAGTGTAGGCGTCCTGCCTGATTTCTTGAATCTAACCACTCGGGAAGGCTCAGAATTCAGGCTAAACTGAAATGTAGTAGTAGTAGTAGTAGTAAAGGTTTTACTAGCGCTTCAGTGGCACAATGCCTATATCGCGCCGAATTATTCCCGTGGTTATCCACAGGCTCGTGCGCCGCCAGGGCGCGAAGTACGTC
>LQNS02277216.1:2335868-2347730 GCA_001587735.2 Parhyale hawaiensis | reverse complement strand
TCACGTGTTCCATGAAGAGGGTTTTTAGTAGGCGGGGGTGGCATTCTTTCTTTTTTGGATATTGTGTGCCGGGGCAGAAAGTTGAGACTGGTATGCGCCAGGTTGGTTGGTCTCTAAACTGAAATAAACACTACAAAGTTCATTGCGAGCACAGTAAAGAAATAGAAATAAACAGCCACCTTCTGTATTGTATTCTGTTCTCACTGTCTCAATAAAGTCTCTAGCATTGAAAAAAAAAAGCTTCAAGGCACAGCTCATCAAGGCGGAAGGCGCCCAGTGACAGAAAACGGTAGCCCCCCCCCCCCAAAAAAAAAAACAGGTTCATACTAACATTTACGTGAGACTTTAGGAGAGGAATAAAGGGAAGGAACTGTGACCGCTGGAGCCCATTCTTGTAGAGGTCATCCGGGGCCCTGTTGCTGGTGGCGACGACCACCACACCCAAATTGAAGAATTCTGTGAAGAGCCTCTTCAGTATCATGGCGTCACCGATGTCAGTCACCTGCAGAGGCAGCAGTGAAAAGTCTTGAAACTTGGCATAAAATAATAAACCTGCGGTAAACTGTTGTTAGTATCTATTAGTGCTGTCAATATGACGTTCATACATCAACTCTGATGTTAAAGAGAGATACTATGAGTGCAACCATAAATAAGAGAGAAGAAAACAGGGATTTCGCCGATTTTATTGTTTTTCGACGGCTAGAATTTGTTCCGTTGATAACCAAGCTTTTACCTGAAGCAAAAAACTCAGACTGAAGTAATAAATAACTGAAACCAGGATATGAAAATGTAGCTGAGGCTTGAGAGTGATTATTACTGTAGGAAAATACAGAACTGCATACCTAGAGAGAGGCGGCACCCAGGCACGACGCTGCTCACACACAGGATCAATGTGAGTGGTAACAGCAAGTCCAGAAAAAAAGAAGAAAAATAGAAGAAAGTATCATCAGTAGGAGTATGAAAAATGAATGAAATGCGGGAACGAAGACCGTCTTCCAAAAGTCGACCTACGGCTAAGTACCGAGCGTATGGGACCCCTCTGAGGACGCTACTCCCCATAACACAAGAAGGTCAACCTAACTAACCATACCAGGAGGGCAGTAAAACAAAAATTTAATCAGTAAAGCTGTCACAATTTTTGTGAACTTCGACAATGCAGCATACGGGCAAATGAGGCTCTGACAACCTATCAGGCGTACTCCTCTTCTGCTGCAATGGTTTAGGCTGTTCGCTTGGCTCCTTTCAGATCCTGCACCTTATACCCTCAATAATCATATATGACACGACACAGAACCAACTGAACATTGCTGGCAGATGATAGATGCTTCTGGCACTTGATGTTGTTTTTGTTTCTGCTAATTGTAGGTCAAAGATAATGGTGGCCTGTGATAGCTAGAGAGCTGGAAATATGAAGCCATGGCTGTATGAACGTTTTCAAAACATTGGCCATGTATGACAAAATTTTGATGCTTCTCAGCTCAACACATTTGGACTCAACAACGCTGAAGATTGTGAAGTACAGCCGCGGAAAGAAGGAAGCATGGTGTCCAAGTCTGAAAGTGAAGTGCTTAGTCTCAAGATCCCTTAGTGAAAAGAAATTTATTAAACAAGGGCAGTTTCCCTTTTCAAGCTATCCCAGAAGTTGGGACTTCTTGACAATGATAAACATAATCTACACAATGTAAAAAGAATCAACATTGAATAGCTAGGCAGGGTCGGCAATGTTCCCCATATTTCATAGTGAAGATTTCAGTTGTCGAGGTACAAGCAATCAACGCGTTAGAAAATCGTCTAGACAAGTGCTACGGAGTAGCACTCTTTGCAACTTTGGCTCTCTTCCACAGCTCAGGCAGCGTTATTCCAATATCTCCCTCAGCCAACATACGAGTGATGTGTCAGTGTTCCAACCAATCGGCTGGAACTGAATAAATTTGCGATATCATACAAAATTAGATGCTCATGAACCTTCATGTGTAGTAACATAAAGGCAATAGCTGAAATCACACCATAGCCTCGGTTACAACTCCTCTACTGGAATGAGCCTCTTGTTCTGTCTGTTGACCACTACTAAATCTACTAGATATCAAGTAGGGACCCAAAATAGGTTTCTCTAACAATAGCTACATCACAGAAAAATATGTTTAAAGCCATGAGTGTAACACAAAATTCACACATTAAGTTGCTATTTGCTGTCCTTACATAAAGAATTTGGGAGAGGGTGTTCACCCAGGGTTCATGATGAACAAGCAGCCACACTATATCATCCCCACAGCACTCACTGCCTAACGCGTGTTTGTGTAGCGAAAGTGAAAAAAATTACTGTTCTCATTATAGACAACAGTGAATGCACAACTATGCATTGGGATGGTAAAATAATAATAATGCAGCAGTATCTTTTCATCCAACGAAATGTGTAAAGCTCAGAATGGATGAAAAGTCTAGTTTTATCAGTCTATTAGAACGGGGCATGTCTGTCAAGAGTGTGAAGCGCTGGCTAGAGGAGTCACTATGTATTTGGGTCGACACTTGGGACTGTAGGGATTGCGTATTGTAGCTACTACAGGCCCGTCATGGCCAATGCCCTAACACAAGCTCCATTACTCTGTTTTTCGAAATAAATGCAAATTTTGTGCCCCACAAATGGTGTGCTGTGTAAACATTTGTTTTTTCTTCTGCCGTGACTGCAATCTCTCAGGATATAAAGCAAACTGTACTTTAGAGGCGTTATGTGGGATATATTGCCTGAAAATTTATCGTCATTTTCTAGAGCGGTTACTAGGTACAATCCCATTGATGGATTATGCTGCTATGTTACGGCATATTTATGGTTAGCTACCCCTCGCAATCTTGATATATGAGTCAGAGAAAGAAATTGCTGCGGATAATTTGAAGCTAGAATATATGATAGTAGACAGGAAGTATTCCACATGCAGTGCAACACAATTTCCTATCGCTAGGACATGCACGATACAACCATTGTAATCTGTTATAGAATTAGCTACCTACACAGTGCAAATCAGCAAAATCTACAAGGAGGCATGCTCCAGCAACAAAACATGAAAACATTTTACTTTCTCAGTGTATAGCAACCTATAAACTATATATATTGTGTACATCCAGAATTTTAATTACTCTAGCTAACAAAAAGTGAATGAAAATATTTTACTAGTACTGCTCAATATGTTCTGTCATATGGCCAGTGCTGTCTTCTAACTTGAAATTCATCAAAGCAGATGAGCCAGGCGGACTCCGTAATTTGTCGAGCTACAGGAGCCACAGCATCGTGAGGCCTCTGGCGCAGAGTGTAAGTGCCGCTGGGGTCAAAGTATCGAGCTTGGTCAGGAGCGTGGATCTTGGCCATCTTCTGCTTCTCAGCGTGTATCCGCTTGTGGATGTCCAGCATGAATGAATTAAAGTGAACCTGCGAGGAAATACAGAAAAAATAAGGTAAAACTACAGATGTAGCTAAATAATCATTACAGTAGTGGACCAACTGAAAACCCGTTGTAAAGAAAAAGCCCCCTTAGAATAGTTGATTAGCTGTTTTATCAACTTAGCTACCCTAAATACGGTATCACTTTCACTAGGTAGCTATATACAGTAGTGGCCATAATGGTTCGGACACCTAAAAACTCATCAGAAAATCTTTAAATACTGTACTTCAATATTATCAAAAGCATTGAACTGTAACTTTACACAAGTTGAGCGACATGTCATAGCTAAATTGGGTTAAAACTTCAGCTGTTCAGGATAAAAAAAAAAAAAGTTACAAACAAATGATTTATAATAGTAAGAATTTAGTCTGGACAAGTAAGTTCAAACACTTCATTTTTTTATTTTTATTTGAGAAAAAATCAATGTTGCCACAGAAAGTTATGTAGACTGGGTTAGACACACTTGCAGTCGTTATCGATGCAACAATCGCTCTACCAACATGCCTCGGGGAGTCCCTACACCCTCTTCTATTCATGAGTTAATTGTGAAATTGCGTCATGATGATAAATCGACCTAAAAGTATGGTTAGTGATATACTGACTAAATAAGACCAGAATGGTTCAAGTGCCGCTGGTGTGCCAAGTGGTAGACCACGCAAAACTTCGAGAAGAGAGGATAGTGTGTTGCTTAGATTGTCAAAGAAGACTAGGTTTCCCGTGAAGCTAGTGATACACTTCGAATCAAGGTGTCTAGGAAGACAGTTTCAAGCCGCCTAAAAAAAGCAGACTTGCATCTGAGAACTCCAGACATCAAACCTTTAATTAGCAAGAAGAATAGAAATACTCGGATGAATTATGCAGCAAAACACGTTCTTTGGACTCAAGAAGACTGGTCTAAAGTTAATTTTAGTGATGAATCTAAGTTCAATTTATTTGGCTCCGATGGAAAAAGATTTGTTCATCGTTCAACTGGTGAAAGATTATCCAAAAATTGCGTCAAGTCAAGTGTAAAGTTTGACGGTGGAAGCGTTATGGTCTTCGGTATGATCTCAACTTGTGGCAAGGGTCCCTTAGTTCATTTGCAAGAAAAACTAAACGCACAGGTATACAATGAACTTCTACAATAACATGTAACGCCGATCTTCGAAGCCTCTTCAACTCATAAAGCAATTTTTATGCAAAAGAACGCTCCCTGTTGCAATTTGGTCAGGTCTTGTGGTAGACGATGTCAAGCTGTTATCGACAGTCAAGGGTACTTACCACACAAAGTACTAAATGCTAAAAAGTTTAATTTATTACGTAGTTCGTATTTGTAGCCCCATTCTATGTGTTTAATTATTATTTTTGATGGTTGTCTGAACTTTTTTAACTCACGCATATAAGAAGGTGTAGGGACTCCCCAAGGCATGTTGATAGAGCAGATGTTGCATCGATAATGACTGCAAGTGTGTCTAACCCTATCTACATAACTTTTTCTGTGGCAATATTGGTTTTTTCTAAAATAAAATGGAAAACATGAAGTGTCCGAACTTTTTTGTCCAGACTGAATACTTACTAGAGCTATTAGGTACAATTCATTTGCTTGTAACTTTTGTTTAATGTATCCTGAACAGCTGAAATTCTAACACAATTTAGCTATGACATGTTTCTCAACTTCTGTAAAATTACAGTTCAATGCCTTCAATGATGCTGCAGTATTTAAAGATTTTCTGATGAGTTTTAGGTGTTCGAACCATTAGGTATGGCTGCTACTGTACATCTATGAAACATTTATAAAAAGCCGCATATTACAAAGTGAACAACAAGTAACAAACATTATGATAAAACACAATATGACTTGATAGCAAGTTCAATGCGCCATCTATGTTTATTCCAATATTTATCGTCAGAAAAATGGTAAATAACTAGGCACGACAAACGAGTAAAATAATGGAGCTACAAAATAAAACAGGTAAAGCTTACCCTCATTTTTTTCTGTACAGGAGAGCAAGCATAAAAGAGATCCATGAGCATGGTCTTGCCTGTACCTACAGTACCCCATAGGTAGAGGCCCATTGGGGCAACAACTCGGCGCTGTAGACCAAGAAGTTGAGTCCATTTTGAACCTGGTCTTGGAGGTGTATATGATACGGTCTGAAAAGATAGAACAAAATAAACTTTTTAAACTGAAAATTGTCAGGAATATTTTACACTTTCACTCAGTAACTATGAAGTGTATAATAAATAACTACCATACAAATGTTAAATTATTTGACACACAGTAAATTCAATGGCAGGATTGAATTAGGTATAATACAAAATTTTTTGGTTAAAGGCCTGCAAAAACTGCAAAGTAAAAAAAATTACATAGCCTAGGCTACACTATGTACTAGCCCAAAGGATGAGTGATATGAGTACTGGTAAATTAAAAACAGCTCAATTGCAGTTCAAGCATTTTTAAAAATTACAAATAGTTTTATACAATGTAACTACTGTAACTATAGATAAATATCCTATATTGAACATTTTAATTGAATAGATAGCTAGCCACACTATTTTTTCTAAAAATGGAGACTAAAGGCAGAAAAATGCTGTTCAGCTGGAAGATTTGTTACATTTGTGACAGAAGAGTCAAGAGGTAGCTAATACCGCATCTAGCTATAAACAGTTTATGGATCCAATGAGTAAATTGCTTTCACAAGAAATTTATATTGTAGCTACCTACATAGGCTACTGGTATGTTGTCAGTGTAATTACACATCAAAAGCAAGCACCACAGACCAGCAAAAATGGTCCAAGTATCCATCCTAGTAATCTCACCTCATCAAATATCCTCTGCAAATCATCAACAATCAGCTCCTGATGAGAATCAGACTTGAGCTTCCCAGCAGCCACTTCTGAGGCATAGATATCTCTTGGCCCACGAGAGACAGAGCTAGCAGAAGAGAAAGTGTGAGACTGCAGCAGTCTACACAAGTTGTGCTGTTTCAATCTTAGCACATATTCTTTACTGTACAATGAGTTATGGGGTAATAATTTTGATGCACCCAATATTTTTACCAGTAAACAATGCATCGCAATTATATAACATTTGAAAGTTTTAAACGTGCAGAATTACAAAGCATATTAGAGATGTAAAAGTTAACTCTCTGAAACATTAGTTATATAGCTATTTACAATATTAATTCAAAGAAATTTAGAAAATAGAAAATCCTTGTAGCTACATATAGGCCATTGCCTTAGACATAGACCACACCATACATGGATTGGACAATGGCCCCAAAGGCAAATTTTGGTTCCGCAATTGGGCCTGACTGCACGGTGCCACAGACACATTTTTATATGTTCTCCCATTACTTTTGCATACATACTTTATTTAGCTATCTGACTTAATTCTTTTGCATTCAGTAGCCTAATTACTGCCAAACCTGTAGTACTACTTAGGCTACTCTTAAAACTTCTACATAGAACAAATTCATAAAAATATTGAGGCTTGAAATGTAATTAGAGTAGTTAACTGTTTATGAAATCCTTTGATATTTGCAGTAGAGTAAAACTATTTTGCAATACATACGGTAGTTTGTAAAATAGTCTCATTTTGTAGAACAGAAGCTTCTCAAATTTGTGGTAAGCTTGATTTGTAATGAAATGCCAAGTAAACAGCTATTGAAAATGTTGATGAAATTTATTTGGCATATGGGATAAGCAAGATGATCAGAACAGACAGCAGAGCTGAAGGGCAAGTTGGAGCACCTTGCAGACATGAAGTGATGAAGCCCTGGCAGCAGTGAAGAGATGGAGCACTGGCTGCCATGAAGTGATTTAGCATTGGAAGCAGTGAAGTGATACAGCATTGGTAACCGTGAAATGATCTAGCATCTCCAGCAGTCGAATGATGTACGGTAGCATTGACAGGCGTAGAGTTATCTAGCATTGGTAACTGTGGAATGATATAGCATTGGCCATCATAAAGTGATCGAACATTGGCAGTTGAGAAGTGATCTAACACTGGCAGCTGTGAAGTGATGTAATGTAGGCCTCCCTGGAGTAATTTAAATTTGGCATCCATGAAGTGATGTGATATTGTCATCTATTAAATCATATATGTAATGGTGGCCACTATACAGTGACGTAACAGTCATCTATTACACATTTACATCATGTATTGTATGCAGCCATGCAGTGATGTAAAATAGTCATCCACTAAATTATGTAATGTAGGCAACCATGAAGTAATTAAACACAGTAATCCATTAAATCATTTAGCTAATGTAGGCCACCATGATGAAATGTACCAGTACCATAAAATGGGGTGACTTCGGACAGTTGAAAAAAAAGATTGGACCATGAACATCCAAGCAAATACTATAAATAGTGTAAGGAAACTATTGCTCATGAATGAAAGATTAATACCTGAGCAATCTTAGATAGATGTCTTGGAGTCCTGCAATAAGGCTTTGTAGCAAGACATCTATCTAAGATTGCTCAGGTATTAATCTTTCATTCCTAAGCAATAGTTTCCTTACACTATTTATAGCATTTGCTTGGATGTTCATTGTCTAAACTTTTTCTTGAACTGTCCAAAGTCACCCCAATTTACGGTAACAAACGTAGTACGTTACTACGTCCCCCCCCGGGGGCTGGGAAGAGAGGCACACGGGAATTGGGGAGTGATGGCTTGAGGTGCCTTTCCCTACCACTTAGGGTTTTGCTTTTTCTGAATTCCTTCCCTCTAGTTACTTCTCCAGCCCCAACTTTTCTGCTAACAGGGCCAGCACCACTCTACCCACCAAATAGGCTAATTAACTAGCACTAGTGAAGACAGAATTTACATTAAGAGTTGATTATCCTTTACATCGGATGTATCCTTTAAAAAGCCTGGGTCCATTTACATCATCTACCATCCCAAACTCGCTGCTCCCTCTCACGCCACAGAGCGTAAATTTACCTCTTCTTTTCCTCCAGCCTCTCCGTTTCAAATTAACTTTGTTAAGATGCGGCGCATCACCATCAAGGTATCAGCACTCTTCGCTCCAAACAATTGTTGTTATCTCCAGATTGAGGAGGTCATCAGATTCTAGCCCATGTAGCCTCCAGAGTGTATAAGTTTCTAGCCTACATTTCTGTACACTACTTCAATATTTGCTTCTTCTTCTTCTTCAGCAAACTTTTGAGGAAGGTAGATGATAATTTTTTTTCTGTTCTTCCTAGACGTCGAATGCGAATCTCAGATTAGAGGAGCCACTTCACATATGTATTATCCATTGGGTGCTTTTCAGGTAACTCAATAGGCCTCTGTATATCGAGGGCTTCTCTTCTGCATCCATGCCTCCGCCAAGCAGAACTGCTATGGTTGGGTTCAAGATCCCATGAGCAGCAAGCTCATCTAATAGGATGGTGCGTGAAGTGGCATACTTGAGGCAGTGTTCAATTGTATCCGGAGATTTGCAAAAACTGCAGAGTGGGCTCTCCAGGATACCAAAGCGGTGTAAGTAGCTCACGACTCCAGTACGTCCGATATGAAGGCGGGTGAGAGCCACCTCTTCTCAATATTTGCTGCAAGTACTCCTTTCTCAACTCACCAGACAGATACAGATGACACTCCCGGTATTGCTCTTTGAATCAGCACCAGGCACGAAGCAGTCTAAAATCTAAGATCCGCATGATTTCACATCACCACTCAGAGCAGCCACTCACCCCTCACGGTCCATAGCATTCCAGCAAACACACCAGATCTTCTGGATGTATCTCTTGTGTCTATCAATTTTTTCCTGATCATGAATGCCGAAACACAAAAGCTCGCCAATCTGAGTACCCTCCACCCCAAACCACGGCCGCCAGACCAGCAGCGCAGAACACTCCACAAAAAAATGCTCCAGGGTCTCGGTCGGGCCACCAATACATAAACAACAGGCTGTCTGGCCACCAGCAAAGGCCTCTCTCCAATTAAGCTTGAGAGAATTTGCTCTACATCGGTAGAGGAGAGTTGACCCAAAGGTATTATCATACACAGGCTCTTCATCAATGTTTATCTTATATGCCCCGTATATTGCCAGACTTGCCTTCCCACTCAACTCTCCCCTCCACATCCGCCCTCATTTCATAGTGTGGCACTTGTCGCCAAGATCTTGGCGAGTAGTTTGCCGCCCTCAGAAATGCGGGTGGGCGCCTATGAGCGAAGCGACCTGTGGAACCTCATTTCATAGTGTGGCACTTGTCGCCAAGATCTTGGAGAGTAGTTTGCCGCCCTCGGAAATGCAGACCTCCGCCACTCAACATCATTTACTTGAGCTCTAATAGCGTCACAACCAAGTTTGGACAGCTGCTCCAAACTCTGGACACCAATCTCCCCCATGTAACACCACACCTGCCTCGCCCACCTTCCACAGGACAAGCCCCCCCATCATCTCTCCCACCAGTGCGCGCAGCAAGCCACACCGGCCAGACAGGACACCTCGCAGGAAGAGCAGCTTAGTCTTCATGTCCCTCGCCAACACTGACAAAGTGCCTATCTCCCACTGCAGTGTAACCACTGGTGAATAGCTCGGCACCCCCAATATTGCTCTCCACACTGAATTCTCTATTGTCTGCAGGCTGGCAATCTAGATTAGATTTAGATTATTAGGCGGAGCATTGCCTGGTTATCGGCGCTCCATTGGAAATTCTTATCTTAAGTGCTAGTGCTGCATAGGTAGCTATAAAAATTTTTTTATTTTTTCTCTATGACTCGCTAATATTAAAAATTAAGAAAAACGCAACTGGCGGCCAGATGCATCTCACACTGTCACAAATGACGTTCATAGTGCATAAACTGCACTTCTGGATTTTCAACATTTCCAACAACGTTTTCACTTGAATTAGTAATTAGGAATGCTAATCATAATATTTCAGGTGGGGGAAATCCATTTTTGACATTTTCAAGAAGATTTTCAATGAAATTAGCTAAATTGCTTGATAAATGATTTCAGAAACGGGTCACATACATCGGCTTGCTTTGTTAACAAACATGTAGCGCCACCTAGCAGCAGTTCTTTCAAAAAATATGGCGGCGAAGATTCATATCAGTCTTCACTGTTTTTTATATGTTTCTCATAGGATATTAGAAGAACCAGACCGTGCTAGCCTAACCTTATGAGGAAGAGTGCCGTTATAGCCAAAAAATGTTTCGGTTTTGGGCTCCGTTTTAATAACGGAACAAATTGATGTTCAATCATATGTCCAAAACGTCATTGCCGCTGTTGCTAGATAATGCGGCATGGTTATAATCAAAGCGGAAGAAGATGACCCGTCAAAGAAATTATTTGTTAAGCATTTACACATTCAAAATTCACTGAATGAATTTTTTAAAATGTCCAAAATAGATTTCCTCTATCTGAAATAATATAAGTAGCATTCCTAATTACTAATTCAAGCAAAAACATTGTCGAGAATATCGAAAACAACCACCACAAGCCTCAACAGAGCACAATATGGCACTGTAGTATACGGGCTTGCTTATTCTTTGCTTGCATAGTTACGCAGGAAGGTGGAAGATGGCGAATGTATATTGCCTGACGGAGAAATTATTTTAAATATCTTGCATATTAATTTCAGTGAACACATTGTTAAAAACATAAAAAATGGATATACCCTATCTGAAATATGATTATCAATGTTGTTACGTACTAATTCATGTAACACTTTTGTTGGAAATGTCGAAAATCCAGAAGTTCAGTTTATGCACTATGACCCAAATGACAAGACTAGCCACAAGCTAAAATCACTAGCCTACACTTCTAACTTAGTGCTAACTAAGGATCTGCAGCCCAAGGATACAGCTGCCAGTGGGTTCCACAGGACAGGTGCCCATGCTCTCTCTCGATGTTGTTAGAAATGTCTCAGCCTGCACTCTCAGGCACCATTAGGCAGCTACAGACTCTTCAGGTCCAACATGCCACAGGCCCACAGCCACCCAAACACATCCACATCTATTTAGGAAACCACACCATTAACACTATATATTGCTCCCCATGCTAAGCAACACGCTGATCTATGTTAGGTAGTGATTTAAGGAGCTTCTTCCCTAGCCTACTTAAAATATGCTTTCTAACATGTTAGTCTTCCTGTCAGTCAGACTCCTCCATATCCTCTCCAAGTAGCTACCCCTTGATAATCTCCAGAGGCATCACCCCTACAGGTTACAGGTTATTACGGCGGAGCATTGCCTGGGTATCGGCGCTCCATACACTCCGTCACCTCAAGCAAGTAGGTATCGGTGCTGCACAGATAAGAAGTTTCACTGTTCCACATCACAAAAAATATCAGCAGCACTTTTGACTTTGACTTTGACACGGAGCCTAAACAGAGTTAGGGCTTTTTTAACAGCCGAGTGCTCCTTATAAATTCACCCCTAAAACCCACCCCCCCGTCCACCGACCCCCCCACCTACGGCCAACCTCCCCCTCTTCCT
>LQNS02277216.1:2312106-2330037 GCA_001587735.2 Parhyale hawaiensis | reverse complement strand
TCCTCCATAAGCTCAAATAAACGACTTCGTGAGAGCTCAAAAGGTAAACAAACCAACAAGCGCAATTGGAATATTTAAACGCTCAGCTAAATAAATAAATATTTGGTTTTCTTTGCGACGAATATAACCTAGTAACAAAATAATAACATATGTAGTAAATATATTGGAAAAATACATCTTCACTGGTCACAAAACATGATAATACGCATATTTATTCGATGCTTATGTGGCGAGACTTTGCATCAACACTGGGTAACTCCGCTCGCTACCCACCTATTTTGCAGGGTAACGAGTTTGCGTAACACCGGGTAACCCTGGCGTGTCTCATTAACGGTAAACAGCTCAATGCGACACGGATTTTGGAGACAGAGTTACCCTCGAGGTCACACTGGGTAACCCGGGGTTACCCAGCGCTCTGAATGCGACAGGCCTCTGAGTCTAGGCCCCACATCCAAAAAGCCTTCTAGAGATCTTTAGTTGTTTTGCTCCCGGACGCCTGCTCCCTCCCCTTATACTTACTCCGAGCTTCGATGCACTAACACCAAAGAGCAGTTTAGCTAGTAAAAAAAAAGTATGCATGAGAGCAGAGTAGTTGCTCGGACGCTAGGCGGTAAGTATGCACAGAAACACTACAGTTTACTGTGCACATGTTAGAGGCACATCACCGTGAAGTACTCCAATTAGACCACCATTCACCAAATAACACGACCTCTGTAACTCCAGCAGCCACTGCATAGAACAAGAACTGATCTAGCCCAAAGTTTAGAGTAAAGTAAACCTAGAATACCTAGAGAGGGCTGTACGTAGCAACCTTTTAAAAAATGGCAACAGTGCACTTATCATCCTATGCGTATAATCATTTTCAATGTAAAGGGGTGGTATAATTTTTTATTTTTCAAAATCCACCAAAGTGATTATTATTATATTGGTATTGTCCCGCTATTTCTGAAACTTAGACAATCAACGGCGATCTAAGATGATTTACTCGGCTACAGCCGGAACCACAACGTTGTGCCCAGCTGGCAAGAAATGGACAAAAAGAGAAGAAGACAGAAACGCCCGTGTGGACGGTCCCTTCTGCGGCCCTCTGTATGGGCGACGTAAGAGCCCCGCAGAAAAAGTCGGTCACCTCGGTCGGCGGCCCACCTCGCGAGACAGAAAGGAAATATAGAAAACCTACCTAACTCTACAAAGCTAACTTTGTCAGCAGGAACTGCGGCCAGATGCTACATCCCCTGCCGAGAAGGCACTCGAGACCCTTGGGTGCGTGATGCCCAAACATTTTGTCGCAGGGAAAGGGCCCGCCACAATATGCTCCTGAGGGCCACATCCATCAAAGTGATACAAAAAGAGGACAGATATCTGATGATATTATGGCAACTAGTCTAAATAAAAATTTCACATCGTAGAAAAGAAATAAATGTCTCAATGTAAATTTATAAATTGAACATTTACGAAGCCATTACGCAATTCTGACGGTCTCTTTTAAAGCAGAAGCATCGCTAGCGCATTCATGCCAGCTAGGTGTTTAATATTTCTTTACAGATACATTTAATACTGAATTCGCAAAGTGCACCTTGAGCAACTTTCAAGCAACCAATGAAACTACATATAAGCTCTAGGTGCAACTACTCTATTGATGTAATAGCGTTATCAAAACTACAAACTATGGACTGCAGTGTCTACTATAGCATGTCCAAGGCCATGAATTATCAATGTTGGTTGCATTTATTGATTGCGAAAAATTTGCTTGAGGTGCTGCGCAGAAGGTATGAACAATCTCTCTATAATCCGTATTAGTGCGGAATACAGAGGGTTTTTTTGGATTTGTAAGTACCCCGTTAATCCGAAATCCCCGCTAATCCGTCACCCATTTCCCCCCGTGCTGTGCGAATTGAGGGGTTTTACTGTTAGGTTCTTATGGGAGCGCTAGCAAGCCTATAACAACCCCAGTGATTTTTGTCTCACAGAAAAACAAAGGGAACTTCACAAAGTTCAATATCTCTAAAACTAAGCATTTCCGACAAAACTTTCCTGAAAAGTCTTATTATTATGAGGGTTTTCCCGCCGCATCAGATACGAAGACTATATAACAGCGATCCAATTTTGTATAATATAGTTTAGAAGTTGAGTCGAACTCAGATGAGCTCTTTTAGTACAATCTGGGCCAGGTGCACAATGTCTGGCAGGAAATAAGGCGGGGGCATTTCTAACCCTACACGGCTCGGCCGAACGTAATCGCTCAGCCGTGCGGTGCAGGGAAAGAAACGAAAAAACAGAAGAAAGCGAACACTCGTGCGGGGGGGTCCCTTCCGTGGCCCCCCACACGGGAACAGATAGGAGTCCCATGGGATGGGTCGCTTACCACCATTCGGCGGCCCACCTCGCGGAACAGAAGGGGAAATATAGAGAACCTACCTAACTTTATAAAACTAACCATCTCAGCAGGAACTGCGGCAAGCTTCTACAATCCCTGCGGAGATAGGTAGGTATTATAAGATTTAAGCCTCCCTAAATAAGTAGTAAGCTCTTCTAAGAGAGGAAAAGGAAGGGACATATAGTATGTCGACAGAAAAACGGGGAACCCATGCACGAAGGTGTTCCCACACAGGATCAACACGCATGGGAACAGCAAGTCGGGAAAGAAAAGGAAGAACAGACAACAGTAAGATCAGTAGGAGTATGAAAGTGGAATGAATCACAGTGGGCACGAAAGACAGACGTCCCGATGGCCTAGCTAATGGCTAAGGTAACCTACTCAAACCCCCTGGGGGCGCTACTCCCCATAACATAGGATGGGCGAACCTAACTAACCTAACCCTATGCCCTATGGCCCATCCTATGCCCCCGGAGGGGATCCCTGCGGAGAAGGCACTCGGGACCCTTGGGTGCGTGATGCCCAAACATATTGTGGCAGGGAAAGGGCCCGCCACAATATGCCCCTGGAAAGTCTTAAAATATCTTATTCTACCTAAATACGATCTACAAGTGAAAATGAAACAAGTAGTACATTGTTGCTAGTTTCTTCTGATTTTTTGCTTGCGCTGTTGGTACGATTCCCTTTTATTTTTCTTGAATGCAGCAATTAAGTCAATGACGGGAGGGCGATCAAATCCAAATGATTTAGCAACCTGCAAGAGAAAACAACTTATTTAAACTTCCTAACGACAAAGCATCAATACAATACATTTCTGTACCAATCCCCGCACTCAACGTGACTCCAACCATGGTTACAAGATTAGTTTAGATAGCTGGTCCATACTCAGCAAGGAGCATAGGCCTAGGCGCTGGCCCTCTCTGAGTTGTAACCCTCATGTAAGAATACAAAAATCATAAGTACGTCTAGCGGAAAATCGCAGCCAGTGGAGTGACTGCAAGCATCAGTTACACACAGCATGCACAACAATTTTCAAATGGAATTTTGAAAATTATTTTGGAAGTGAAACAAGCACTTTAGTGGTATTACAGTAGATAAAAGGTCTAATAGCGCTTCTGAGATAATCTGCTCCTTTGTGAGCTCAACACCTCAGTAATTTTTACCTCTGTTCTTTTGCCGGGCGCGAACTCCAGCGGCGAGTTCTATTAGTCTCAAGGCGGCCAGTGAGCAACTATTGACAGGAACACGAGCAGCAAAACATCTCAAGAACACGAAAAAAATAATAATTAACAGGAACAAATATGCGTATCAGCGTGCGAGAGTCGCTTGCGACACGAGAGCAAGCTCCGTGAAATAGGTCACTTACCACCATCGGGGTGAACGTTCAACCCACGGAAAAAAAAAAAAAAAGAGGCAAAGAAGGCCTTAAGCAGGCATTGAGGGAGTGTAACGATTGTCCCCACGGTAGGCAGCTGGGTTCGCTACCACTTGGGTGCATGACACCAAAAGACATTTTGCCAGGTAGGTATAAAATCCACCAAAGTACCGCTTGCCCTGACCAAGCCGTCGAGGACTGCCAACTCGTACCTCCCAACAACAATCTCCAAGAAGAGTTGCATCCCACCTAGTGATGACACCAGGTAGAGTGCATGGTGAGAATAAGCAGTCACATCTGTGCAAGGTTACACAACCTCTATTTTTGTTAAGACACGGACCTCCAGGATCGTGGCGCCAACATGCACCATACTCCTCCACATGCAGTAAAAACTCGGAGCCGATTCAACTTGTGCAGGTAGCCAGGTACCACCACAACTATTAGAACTCATTCACTTACCTTGGCGTGGTCGAGTCTGTTGTAGTTGAAAATGTCCTTCTGGCTGTGCTTCATGTAGGAGTAGAGGTAGTCTTTGAACGCGGCCCTGCCACTCAGGGCCAATAGATAATGTTTGTTCATGATCCGCTCCAACTGCAGCATAATTATATAATAGGAACTAATCCATAATAATAACATCAATAACATAATATAAATACTCTATTGGCTTTCTCTTAATTACTGTAATTTGAGTAGGTGTTGCAGGATGGTGGTAGTTGCCATACAAACTGGAGTACTCGGAGAGCGCATACCGGTACCCCTGCCAATCAAGCAGGTAAACGAAAAATTCTAATTGGTCCTGAAACCAGGATTTTTTTTTGCAGTCTTCAAAATTTGGTCATTGGTGTCTCATGGCATTAATAACAATTCCTGTAATTTTATTCAAGATCCACCACTAACATTTTGAGTTATGTTAGGACAAACACCAAACACACGAACGAACAAATTGTTGCGAAAACTTTTGTCATTTCTGCCTTCAAACATAATAACCATTCCTGCAAGTTTCATGAAGATCCGTCCATAACTTGCTATGTTAACTAGAAACAATGGGCAAACACATAAACAGTTGGAGGAATCGTCACCAAAAGTTAACAGTCTTTCTCCCAAGCATACCTAACATTCCCTGTAAATTTGATAAAGATCCGTCCATAACTTGAGATATTTTGGTGACACACGAACAAAAAACAGCCAAAACGACAGACAGAAACCTAACCTCCTTGGCGGAGATATTAATATATGAATCAAAGCAACATAGGACTTTTTGGCACTCTAGCATATTCATAATACGTTTCGAGAGGGCTAGAATGCGTAATACAGGCGACAGTTCGACTAGACGTGCATTTCTGAGCATCAAGCTACAGTCCATGGAGCACAGAAGCTAAGCCACGGGCATCAACTTTCACTACAAATTCATAAACACATGCACCAAGGCGGCAGAGTCCGGCTTTTCCCCAAGATGGGAGGGGGGGGGGGTAGAAATCCTAGTTAGAAATTAGTTGAACCCAGGAGTCAAGAAAATGCCCACAGGTTAAGAAATAAAATAAGTCGGAGATACATAATTTTAGGGGCAAAGGAGCCGGAAACTACTGATGGGATGGGACTAGTTCTATTTGACTTGTTGTTCAAAGCTCCCTCGACACAACTAAGGTGATTCAAGAGGGGAAAAGGAAAGGACATGAAGTATATCGATAGACACGTAGAACCCATGTACGGAGATGTGGTCAAGGCGCATGTCAACAGTAAGCCAAGAAAGAAGAGGAAGAACACCTCCAAGCAGAATCAAAATGAATATGAAAACGGACGGAAGTAAAGTGGGCACGAATGATAGACGTCCTGTAGCCTTTCCGCAGGCCTATCTTATTATTATTATATTGAGTAGTTAAAGTCTCAGTCTCCACAGCAACGGCGATCTAACAGAGGAAGAAGCAAGGGACACATAGTGCGACGATAGACACGTGGAACCCATGCACGAGAGTGTTCCCACACAGGATCAACGCGCATGAGAACAGCAAGTCGGGAAAGAAGAGTAAGAACAGATTGAAGAAAGATCAGTACGAGTAAAAGATNAACCCCCTGGGGGCGCTACTCCTACAGTAATGGCTAAGGTAACCTGCAAAATGCCTCTGGGTTACTGCTCCCCATAACAGCGGATGGGCGAATCTAACCACATGGCCCATCTATGCTCTCTGCTCCCTGAAAGGAAGGATCCGACTTAATCGTTCCGATTACGTAACCCATAGACACACATTACATTTTTTTAGGTACAGGTAGCAGTTAGGTACACTGCTCGTACATGTATATTTTGCAGTCGCTTTCTGGAAGTGCAAGTGAAATAAAATAAATATTTCGTAATTTTTTTATATCGTCAAAGCAGATGACCGTTGCATAGTAGTAGCATGGGTAAAATAGTTTAAGCCTCTCTAAATAAGATTTAAGTTTTTCTAAGAGAGGAAAAGAAAGGGACATATAGTATGTCGACAGTCATGTGGAACCCATGTACTAAGATGTTCCCACACAGGATCAACGCGCATGGGAACAGCAAGTCGGGAAAGATGAAGATCAGACAAAATACCTGTAGTATGATATCGGAAAGAAGCGAAGTGGGGACAAAAGATAGACGTCCTGAAGGCCTAGCTAACGGATAAGGTAACCTACAGGGTCCCCCTGAGGGGTTGCTCCCCATGACATAGGATGCGCGAACCTAACCATATGGCTCATCCTATGCCCCATGAGGGGTAACGTTGCATAGCTTTTCACATTTAGACTTACCTGGCTCTGAATATTGTACATATCGCCGGGATTAATGTCAATCTGCATGACGTTAATCTTTTTTGCTCGGAGACACCTGACAAAGCCAACTTCCTGGGGGGACAATATCAACAGGGCCTTTCCTTCCTTGCCTCCACGGGCGGTGCGTCCCACGCGATGGATGTACTCACTGTAACAAGTAAGAGCTACTATCAGATGCTGAACAAAAAAAGTGGGCTCAAGCAAGAAGGAGTAGCTCCTTCTAGGAGAATCCACCTTAAGTATATAAACCAATAAAAAATGACTCATGCGAATCACACAGCCATTTCGAACCAAATGAAGATTAAAATTGGACGCCTTAGGATGCTGCAAATGCAGGTTTTATCTATCTTCCTCCAACAGAGATGCACATGAACCATTTTGCAGAAAATTGAAAAAAAGGAAAGCGTAAGAGAAGTACGACAATCTCCAACTCACTTGACGTCTTCGGGAGGGTCGTACTGGATAATCCAGTCCACGGCAGGGATGTCCCACCCTCTGGCGGCCACATTGGTGCACAGCAGCGCCCCCGACGTCAGCGAGTTGAACTCCATAAATGATTCTGTGCGCTTTGTTTGCTTTTGCTTTCCCTGTAAAGTTGACCGGTAATTTTAAGCATATCAGGAGCAATGAAAATGCTTGTGTCTCCTAGGATCAGCATTATTTCATTTATTTGAAAGTTCATTTAAGAAGGACCGCGGTCCTTACAGGGTTGAGCATCTATCGAGAGTTTAGAGCCAGAAGTGGTTATGTCAATTTTTGGTGAAATCTGCTTCCGCTCACCAAGCGAGTCCCCGTGAGGTAGCTATATTTTAATGTCACGGGTGTCTATGCCATATCTGGGACACTAAAAATATATCTCACGGGCACCCACTTGGTGAGCGGAGGCAGATTTCACCAAAAATGGACATAGCCACTTCTGGCTCTAAGCCCTCGCGATTAGGTACCTATACTCGTATAAGGCTGCACATCGGTCATACAAATTTAGTGCTGTAGCCATAAATACAGTTGTATAATATAGGTAACGAGAAGCTACCGCTATGTGAAAAATGATAAAGTACTCACATGAATGCTCAGCACTCTCATGTCTATGAAAGCAAAGAGTTCTTGATAGAATTTTACTGCTCCGCAAGAACTGAAGAACACCATGATTTTCTTGTTCTTTTTGCGTTTGAGAAAGGTGTAAAGCAGCAGGAAGCGGAGCTCAACGGGGCACAATAGATAATCTGAAAAGAAAATTGAGTGGCGCATCACATGTCTGTTGTGATAATGCGGAACGAGGGACACAAAACTAATGAGAGCTGTTGGCCTACATGCCGTTATATCCTCTCTGTAAAGAACCATATACAGGTTCCTGCCCGTGAGAGAGCTGCGAAATCAATTACTTTGAAATTATTATTTGTCAGCAAAGGCCAGACCAGAGGAAATAACACCACTAAGCATTAAAAAATTACTCCACAACAAAGAATTAGGAAAGTACAAGCTCTTGACAAGAAGAGGGGAAGTTCGCCCACTTGTAGGTCAGCCACCAAAGTAACAGGCAGGAGGTGTGCGGCCTTCTCTTCACTCTTATGGATAGGAAGCAAGTACCAAACTATACATACACACGTGATTTCATAATTATTTTAGCGAGATGGGTTACCAGGAATCACACCCGCCTCGCGCCAATTTGTGTTATAGTTCTATAAGGGTCGAAAATCGATGTGAGACAGTGTCCGAGTCGCATCACGGCTAATATTCAAGAGGTGGTGTCAGGGTTTAACTTCCAGGTAGGTGTCAGTTCCGGGGTAGTTAAAGTGTAAAGACGATGATGTTAAGGATTGCGCAGCAATTCACAATTTTTCGTTGATTTCCTACTGCTCCGATATATTCACTCGACTTACACTGCTTCAGCTGGTCCACTGTGGCGAGGGATTTCTCTGCCATCAGGTCAATATCAACGAGCGTGACTTTGAGGGCAATGGTGGTGAGGTTGTCGGTCCGTTCATTACGTGTGGCACTGAAGAGCATCGTCTGCCGCCGCTTGGGGATCAGCTTCAGAATGGCTTTCATTTCTTCTTCAAAGCCGATACTCAACATCCGGTCGGCCTCGTCCAGCACGAGGCACACTAAATTGCTGAAGAGGAAGCCACTTGTGTTCTTCAGGTGGTCCAGCATGCGGCCAGGACAGGCAACCAATATGTTTACACCTGTAATTGCAACACATGTGTACAAGTGTGCATGCACTAGTTATCTATTCCTGACACCTACTCGATTGTTTATTCCTGATTATAAATTTACAGCTAATGTTTGCTTATAAGAAAATGCACTAATGTACTGTTCCGTTTAATGCAAACGTATGCACGCGCTACATACATATTGTTCAAACTTACTCATCCTCTAATTGTAACTTTATTGAGATTTTAATAAGAAAATACGTTGTTTCTTTGTCAGCATATTCGGATGGTAGCTATGCTTAGCAACAAAACTATTAATATCTTACAATGTTTGAAGTGAATCAGAACACATAGCTACTTCCAATGGGAAAAGGGCAAGAGATATCCTTACAAATAAACCTAAATTCACTAACTCTTTATTACAGCTTGTTGAAGACTCACCCTGCTTGAGAGCTTTACTCTCAGCAGTGCGGTTAGCCCCGCCAATAAGGAGTCCATAGGACATGTTGTGTCGGTCGCCCAGCAGCTGCGCCACACCAAACGTCTGCATGGCAAGCTCTCGCGTGGGGCACAAGATAATGACGCCTGTACCTGCATGCCAATATCACGAGAGAAAATAAATAACTTCTGGTGTACAAATATAGTAGGTAGGTATTTCTTTTCTTGTAGCAACAGAATAAGCAAGGAAATAATGCAACTGTGTGACAAGACAAAAGTGCACTGGATACTTAGCAGTAAGTAATTTGATTGTTTGAGCATTTCTAGAAACTAAGGCATATCAAGAAAGGAAAAGGTAGGGATATATAGTAGCTTGTCGACAGAAACGTATAAACCATGCACGAGGGTGTTCCTACACGCTATCAACGTGCTTGGAAAGAGCAAGTCAGGAAAGAAGAGGAAGAACAGAACAATGCACAACAACCCACATTTCAACAGCCCGGCAAAGTACGAGTAACCTATACGGTCCACTGGGGGTGCTACAAATAATAACATAAGACAGGCGACTAGTTATCAAGGAATGCAAAATTCTATTGACAGTAAAAGGAGTGCTTCTACTGAAGCTTAACTGTTCCTGATGGAGATATGTTCTCAGGGTACTGGACCTCGTGTTGCCACCTTGGGAATTAATCAACTAATAACACCACGTTGGAAACCCAGAAGAGATACGAGTACCGATTTTGGATGTTGTGTTAAGCCAATTTCTGTTGTATCATAAGTAACTACCGCACTCCTCACCATGCTCTTGCTTAAAATTCAGTCGATGCAGCAGCTCAAATGCCGGGATGAGGAAGGCCAGGGTCTTGCCAGACCCTGTCTTAGCGGTGCCACGCAAGTCTTTGCCTTCCAGTAATGGCGGGATGGCCTTGGCCTGATGACACAAAACATTGTGGACAGAATAAATGGATGTTCGCTCTTCATCTCAGAGAAATGTTATTGGAGATTTAGATTTACAATTAGCTAGCTAGTAAATTCTCCCGTACATTTATTGAACAAACTAAGCATGTGGAGTTGAGAAGAATGCATACACAAATATTAATAGGCAATGAAGGAGTGAACTGGAGCCAGGAATGTCCTAGATATTAGTTACATTATAGGAACAAATGGCAAGATTACAAATCAACATAGAAAGTTCTATAATCACTTGACTGAGCAAAACTAAGAACATTACCGTATGACATGACACCGAAAAGAGTGCGAGACGTTTTCAAAATACTGGTAAAGATGTTACATTTCCTATCGAGACACCCACCAGTGGGTTCCCTCAGTTTTGCAGGAGGGGGCAGGGGTAAATACATTAAAGTGCTAAAGTTGCAGTGCGGTGAATGCTCTTCAGAAGAGCCAGACCTCCTTTTAGGCAGTTGTAGTAAATACAATGAAGAAGTGGGAAAACACTAAAACTAGTTGAAAAAAATAAAATAAACAGTAATGAATTACCTGGATTTCAGTCATCTCTGTGAAGCCTAAGCTCTCAATGGCTGCCATAGTTGGAGTGGAGAGAACAGCGCGCATTGCTTCAAATGATTTGGAGTCAGTCATAGTCAAGCCCAGTGACCTTTCCAAATCATCATCTGAAAAACAAAAGAAGCAATAGTGACTGTATGTTTTTAAAAGTCTAGCTATTTACCTGGCCATGTTTCCTTCTAGAAGGAGGTAGGTACCGGTACCTACCTATATTTCTTTCAAGTTTCCCATTGAACAGAAAAGGTAGCTAGCTAATTCCATCCAGTGTTGCAATGGAAAAACTCTCTATAAGAAATGGAGAGGTATACTATAGGTCTACCTCTTCTCAACAAGCATATTGAAATGCTCACACTTCTTACTGAAATAATTTCATATAAAATGAATTCAAACATAAAGCCTTTTAAATTTTCCAAACATTTATTGCATAAACTCTAATTTATCTATAGCTAATTGCAAACAGAATAAAATTCAAATATTAAAGTGAGTTTCCTAAATTTCAGTAAATATAAATATAAGTACCATCCATATATATGGTAACTTCCATTTTATTTCACGTAGCTATTTAATGAGCAAGAGTTCTGGTAGCAACTGAGGTTATGGGTCAGAGGCCCATCTACCTACTCCAACTCCAGGGCTATGCCAGTGTACAGCTCTGCCTCCTTGGATCCCAAGCATGACCAACTCCTAGTGACTCCAATTCTCATTCTTACGAAAATGGGCAAATTTTTGCCAACACCTATTTCTGGACTCTAAGTGTTACAAATAGACTCCATTACCCTGGTTGTAGAATAGGAATTGGTCACATTGGAGGCCAGGTGTCGGACAAAGGGGTGGGAGGTGAATATCCAATGCTGCAACTATGACTGAAATTGCAACATTTGTTCTGTAATTGTGATTGCTGCTGGTGATGGGTTGGATGTAATTTTTTCGACATCCGCGGATGCACATGCGGATGTTGCCATCTTGACATCCACAGATGCAGATGTCAAAAAAGGTGCAGATGATACGCAGATGCGAATATTTACCCTACCAAAATGCACATACTTCCTCTCATGACGGCACTTTATACAATACTGGGGTGGTGGAACTTAGATAGTGCTTTGTTGACAGGGACAGCACTTGTACAAATTTCAATCCAAATGAATATAGTTTTTAGCACTGTGGATGAGCTTAGTGTACAGTGATAAACCTGCACCTCCTTTGCTGCTGATTTTACAGTTGATATCCGCGGATGTGAATGTTACCATCTTAGCAACCGCGGCTGCAGATGTCAACAAAGGTGCGGATGTTCTGTGGATGCGGATGCAAATATTCACCGCAACACTAATTACTGTTATCACTTTTCTTTGATTTACAACTGTTTTTAGGTTGCATGCTCAACAATGAGCAAGGGGTTAGCCAACTAGACACTTTCTAGGTTTAAGCTGGGGGCAGTTATTTCAACTGAAGAGGTGAAAACCAGCCTTATTTTTACAAAAAAAACGTCAAGTTATCTCACCCAGTAGCAAGGTACCTAGCTATCTAGTACTAATGACACACAATTGAACTAAACTTACCAGTAACAGACAGTACTGCACCTCTTGGCTCTTCATTTCTACTATTCGGAAATTTTTCATCTTCTTCAGTGTCAATCATTTCGACGCAGCTACTTTTTGCTGCACACATTGCGTCCAACTCTACTTTCTGCAACCGACACTCTAACTTTGGTCTTTCTGAGTGTTTACTGAATTTATTCAAGTCACTACTCAATTGAGAGTCAGAGCTGTGAAAATCTTCTTGATGGGCATTTAACAATTTTGTATTTAAAATATCACCGTTTTCATTATCACTCTCTGACAGTTTATGTTTTTTCTTCTTTTTCTTTTTAGGAAGATCACAAGCAAGAGTAATTCCACTTGTAATTTCTGACTCCAGTTTAGATATTTGGGCATCAAGATCACCCATATTGGCAGCTGTATCATTAGCAGAAACATGTTTACGCTTCTTCTTCTTCTTTTTAGAAACATTGCATATGAGATTACTGTCATTTGCAACATCAAACTCAGATGCAGATGCTTGTGTATCAAGATTTTCAATACTCTCATGGTTGGTAGCCCTATTTTTCTGCTTTTTCTTCTTTTTCCTTTCAGAAACATTGACAGTATGACTATTTTCATATGCAATTTCAGACTCATTTGCAGCTACTTGAACATCAAGCTCTTGTGTACCTTTATTGCCAGGTATAATTGAGTGCTTTTTCTTCTTAGGAACACTGCAAGTGAGGTTTTTTTCACCAGTCATTTCAGATTCTGATGAAGCCACTGCTGAAGTATGATTCTCAGTGGTAGAATGAAATTTACATTTCTTCTTTTTGGGGGTTTGACAAATGAAACCATTTTCATTAGCAATTTCATTTTCTGATACAATCACTTGTGCATTAGAAGATTTAGAACTTTTTCTCTTCTCATGAGGATCAAAACTATGCACTTTTCTTTTTTTCTTTGTCTTACACAAATCCATTTTGCTGATTCAACTGGGTTCATGTAGTGCAGATTTCATAATCAAATTAGCAGGCTACAATGACCAATGTATAATTAAATTAGGACTTTGTTACTACGGGCTGATTTACTAGGTAGCTATAGCTGGAATATTTCATTTTCTGAAAGTAAACAAAGTTATAATTAATATGCATAGCAGTATAGGTAGGTATTTAATACCTCTATATGGACATAAGATGTTGATGACAGCTATCTAGCAAATTAGCATAAAATAGAAATAAATCCATAATGCTTATAACTGCCTGCCCAATTCATATTCTGGCTGTTGATTTCCAGCAAGTCCTATGACTAAGTGTCCAGAATGGAAAACTAAGATTTATAAGTTAGGGTAAGGGGCCCAAAGGAAATGCTGAGCCCAATGGCGACACACTCCAGTAAAAAGTTGAGGATTGGAAACCAGACGAAGCAAGAAATGTCCAATGCAGCATAGGCTAGCTACCTGCAAAAAAAAACCTAATATGTCTCCTAAACACCCACCAAAAATGATGTACTATCGGACACTCCTAACAACGCCCAGCCACCACATTGCCTGTTCCACCGCAACTGCATCTCCATTGGGACAGTGCATCTCTTTTGGGCCTTTACCCTAGCTATTGCAAACAAGCTTTAGGAACCTTCACAAATAAGAAGAGAACTGAAATTTTTCATTTTCCTATATGCAATACCATAAAAAACTGAGGGACAAATTTTCAAAAAGGCATTCCATAAAGTAGGGCTACTTCAGCTGAAAAGTTGCACTAAAATAAGCACAGCTACGGAACCTGTAATCCTACAAAGTACAAACAAAGGTGTTTATGATAAAAAGTTAGGTCTAAGCCTAGGCTTCAATTCCCCTTAGTATCCAGTCATTAGGTTTCCAGATTTTTGAGCAGAGTCTCTCCACAGGGGGGTGCCGACATTAGCCGCACATATCAGGAAATTTACCATTTACCAAAATAGCCCAATGTGTCTAAATTACTGTATAATGCAGGTCATTGAAGATTTAATGGCCACACAATGTTATATACAGTAAGCCCTTGCTATTTGTGATGATTAATGGTACATTCCATCAAGGGGTCGCAAATAGCAAATACCGTACTTAAAACATAGGAAATAAATAGGTTACGTTCCTGTAGAAGTGCATGCAAAGTGCATGATGTGTGAGTAGAAGTGCAAGATGTGCGTGTAGAAGTGCAAGATGTGCGTGTAAAAGTGCAAGATGTGCGTGTAAAAGTGCAAGATGTGCGTGTAAAAGTGCAAGATATGCGTGTAAAAGTGCAAGATGTGCGTGTAAAAGTGCAAGATGTGCGTGTAAAAGTGCAAGATGTGCGTGTAAAAGTGCAAGATGTGCGTGTAAAAGTGCAAGATGTGCGTGTAAAAGTGCAAGATGCAAGATGTGCGTGTAAAAGTGCAAGATGTGGTGGTAAAAGTGCAAGATGTGCATGTAAAAGTGCAAGATGTGCGTGTACAAGTGCAAGATGTGCGTGTACAAGTGCAAGATGTGCGTGTAAAAGTGCAAGATGTGCGTGTAAAAGTGCAAGATGTGCGGGTAAAAGTGCAAGATGTGCGGGTAAAAGTGCAAGATGTGCGGGTAAAAGTGCAAGATGTGCGTGTAAAAGTGCAAGATGTGCGGGTAAAAGTGCAAGATGTGCGTGTAAAAGTGCAAGATGTGCGTGTAAAAGTGCAAGATGTGCGTGTAAAAGTGCAAGATGTGCGTGTAAAAGTGCGGCCAAAATAGGCCGCAAACACTGCCGAAATAGCCCTCCCTAAAGCAAGCAGCTCTGAGCTATTCTTACGAGGTGCTGTTTCGTTGGGGACGGCGAAGTTAGACGCATAGGCTATGAGCAAGCTACGAACGAAAATACCCAGTTTTCTGCACATGGACAAAAATAAATGTTCACCTGAAGACTTTTTTGAAACTTTCTGAAACAGGGTGTTTTGCATACTCAACTTTGACGTCCAACTGACTCTTTAATATTTGTCTGGGGGGCTTGTTTTTTGTCTCAAATTTAAGACAATTCTGTCAAGTTTCAAATGAACCTTGTACCATTTTTCTGCTGTTCAACTTTTGCCGCAATGACTAAAAAACTGAAAACTTTGCCAAGTGACGAAATAACCCCCAGGGTGATGGAATAGCCAACCTTAAGGTATCATTCATTAATGTTTTGATCGGCTTCAAAATATTTTCAAGCTCAAGCATAAAGCTCGGAAAACAACTGTAAGTCAGCAGCTCATTCCGTATTTCATAGTCAGCATTTGGAATAGACTCCCTTCCAATGTTGTTAGTGCGGAGTCAGTCAACGCGTTTAAAGTCGTCTTGACATACATCGGGAGAGACATCCTCTACAGCTAAGATCTCCTCCAAGAGTCGCAAACTGTTAGCTAACAGCCAAAACTTCCGAAGCCACCTTAATCCATGTTCTCTCTTCTGCACCAACTACACAGTCTGACATCTCTAAGCTCCGCATGTCAGCGGCTCTTGCTCGTGTGCATTCATGATAGTCTCTTTGGCAGGGACTCCCCCCCCCCTTTCTTTCTCTTTTTCTTCAGTCTTCTATATCCTACTAACATAATGGCAACAGCTCAAAGAGGACCAGGACATAAGTTCCGGTGTCTCTTTGGGAATGGGTCAATTGGCTTGTCTACTGTCGCCTATCTAATCTAATTACGTTACCCGTTTTCATTTTAAAACCCTAAGTGCCGTAATCCAATAACTTTTATACTGACTAGGTGGACCCGTGAAAATTCTACGGTTAATTAATGCTTTCACCTACTTTCGTTTGGCATAAGGTAGTGTTCCCGTAAGTTAACCTACTCCATCTAATCTAAAGTCCTCATGACGAACCCTGTCTAAATTCAAGTCTCACTGACTGTAGGATTTTAACCTGCCATCACTTCAGTGGTCTTGTGAGGTCCCAGATGGAAACTATGTTTCTCCAGTATATAGAATGTTTCTGGACACCTTTTCTGAGGCTGGCTCGATGCAGTGGGTACAAGAGTCTACATTAGTCATTTCTGACAACATACTGGATCTGTTTTTGACGTCGGAGCCGGACAGAGTAGGGAGTGTACGAGTTGCCCCCCTCTCCCCAGGTGTGGTCATTCTCCAGTTCTCTGTGACTATCTATTTTGTGCTCGAACAGAGGAGAATGCGTCGGCGGGTAGGGCAAGGAGATTGTGGTTTAGGGGGGTCATATGAGGAGATGGCGTCCTACCTAGCTCAGGTGGATTGGGATTTTGAATTTGATGGTCTTCCAGTTGATGCTTGCTATGGTCGATTTCTGCCCATCGTGCAATCTTTGGTTCGTGTGTTTGTCCCATTGCATACCGGTGAAGGACGCTGTCCTTGGCCTGCTCGTCCCCCTGCAAGATTGTAACGGCTGAGAAGTGTGTTGTGGAGACAGTATAAGTATTGTATTAGGCAGCATGGCAGGGGTGATGCACAGGTGAATAATGCTCTGGAGCAGTTCCTTGCAGTCAATGCCAGCTATTATGACTCTGTGAGGAGCGCAAGGGTCAATAACGAGAGACGACTAGTCATGAATCTCTCCGCATCCCCAAAGTTGTTTCATTCTTATGTGAGGAGGAAGAAAACTGGGAAGCTGTCAGTAGGTCCCATAAAGCTTGAAATGGGTCAGCTGATTGATGATGCTCAACAAATGTCAGTTATTTGCTGAGGCCTTTAGTTCTGTATATGAGGGTAGTGATCCTGATCAACCTATTGTTGGACCGCGCTCAGACGGTAGCCTACCATTGAGGATGTCACTTTCACGGTTGACGATGTGTACTCTGTGCTGAGGTCTGTTGATGTGTCCACTGCAATGGACCCTGATGGCTTGCATCCCAAGCTGTTGCACTCGTGTGCTAGAGTGCTGGCTTACCCACTGTACTATATTTTTGTAATGTCTTTGGCATCTGGAGAGCTGCCAGGTGCTTGGATGCAGTCAGTTGTGGTTCCCCTCTTCAAAGCAAAATCACAGTATGATTGCCTAAATTACCAACCTGTGAGCCTGACCTCGGTTGCAAGTCTTTGGAGCGGCTGATAGTGAGGGGTCTTTTCAAGTACTTGGAACATGGTGGTCTCCTTTCAGCCCACCAGTTTGGTTTCCGCTGGGGGAGGTCTAGAGAAGACCAGCTGCTTCTTACTTATGCAGATGTTGTACGGGGTGTGGAGAGTGGTCAGGTTGTTGATATTGTGTTCCTTGATTTTTCAAAAGCCTTTGACAAGGTTTGCCATTCAGTGTTGCTTCGGAAGCTGAGTGACTTGGGGGTGGGGGGTGTTCTCCTGACGTGGATTGCGTCATTTTTGTTGGGTCGTTCGTTTTGGGTGAGCATTGATGGTTGTTGTAGCGATGAGAAACAAGTGCTTAGTGGTGTTCCACAGGGCTCAGTTTTGGAGCCCTTGTTGTTCTTGATCTTCATTGATCCACTGATATCCCTTATGTCATGCTCTGTCAAGGTGTTTGCAGATGATTTCAAACTATGTGTCTTACAATCAAGGTTCAGTAGATGGAGTTGATGTGTTGCAGAGAGACCTGGATATGCTGGTTGGTGTGGTTAAGTCATGGAATTTGATGCAGAATCCTGAGAAGTGCGTTTTGATGAGGTTTTGTTGTGGTCACAGTGTGAATGAGTATGAGGCTTATCCTTACTTCTTGCAAGAATCTGTGATGAGTTGTGTAGATACGCACCGTGACTTGGGGGTTACCATTGATTTGGACCTCAAGTTTCATGTCCACATTAGGCAGATAGTAAGTAAAG